>PNEQ01062673.1:32677-69033 GCA_003012365.1 Medauroidea extradentata | reverse complement strand
TCATGTTTCGGATATGCTTTTAGTCACGTAGGCCACCCTCGAAGGGTTAAGACGCAGTTGGGACAGGTATCTATGACGTAGTTTCGGCGGGTTTCCCACTATGAGCCACCCGGGCTTTGAGTCATCGGCCAGCCCTCAAGGTGTTACGAAACAGCCGCCGACCACTGGCCTCCAGGAACATGGCACGCAACAATATATACACACACACACATATACCTGTGTGTGTGGGATTGACTTACTCTTTCTTAACACTATCTGCTCGTCCATCGATTCTGTTGACAAGTCGAATGAGTTACCTCTTTTAGGCATTTACAGTAGGTGGTCTTGGTACATAACAAACGTCCTCTTTCACAGATGAGACTTACTTTATTTAACCATGTTTACTTTCGAGTACACAATAAATACATTTTGGTTACGTGTATTTTTATACAGAAAAGTGCAAGACTTATGGTAGGAACCTATCTCGCTTAGTTTCCTCCACTAGTTGAAGTACACATTTGCTAAACTACGGTAGGTAAAATATAATAAGTAGTTCAAGTGGCGCCCTCGGTGGACGTATTTTGCGAGTTCGAGGCCTTAGAATTGTGGAAGCTGTAAGGATGACAAAGCATGCCTCCCCCTACCCTCTAGGCACGAGTCACTGAGCTGATGCTGTCTTCTCACAGACAACTAGTCTCTATGAGACATTAAGTGCTGATTCTATAAATACATGACGTAATTCTAAAGATAAGTTGTGATGCACATGCCTTTACCTTACCTTTTACATTTGCGTACGTTATTATGGTCGTAATCTACAGTTACATCTGAACAGCTGAACTCGCTTTAAGGGTTACGTATTTGTGTATATATATATATATATATATATATATATATATATATATATATATGTGTGTGTGTGTGTATACATACGTGAGTGTGTGTTGGTGTGTTCACGCGTGTGCGGAAGTGTGTGTCGCCCTTTAAAAACTTATGAACCAGTGCACAGAATATCATCGAAATGTGAATACATACAGTACTTAGTAATCTTACTTGACATTTGTATATTTCGTTTATCCCTTTTTACATATTTTCAAAATTGCGAGTATGTTAATATTTTGCGTTCAAGCTAGATATCTATGGATCCGTATTTTAGAAATTCGACAAACTCGGTACACATACAGCACATAGTAAGATGAATTGACTCTTATACATTTCGATTTCACAGTAGACGCAGATTTAAAATGGTGGCTTTTTTGTTTTTTTATATTTTTAACATGACATACATGAAATTTTTTTTTAGAATTTTTTAAAACATTATTCACATATATTACATACAAAGCTCATTATACTTTTGAGTATTTCAATCATACTATGTCCATGATTTCAAAATGGCGGCCACTTTTATACTGTTAGCATAGTATTAGATATCTGAAGAAATATTTCTCAGAATTTCATCAAACTAGGTTCACATATGTTACACACAAATCTGAATTTAGTTCTGTGTACTTCGTTCATCTTATGTTCATATTTTCAAAATGGTGGCCATTTATATATTTTTTAGCATAGTATTTAATATTTTAGGAAATATTTTCAGAATATTTATTAAACTTGATACACCCTACTACACATAAAGCTGACTTGACTTTTGTGTATATCGTTCATCCTGAGCATATATTTTCGTATTGGAGGTCACTATATATATTTAGCATAGTATAACATATCTGAGGAAATATTTTTCCGAATTTCTTTAAATTAGTACACATGTGTACTTCGTTCTTAGGCTACTAGGTTACGTTCATATTTTCCAAATAGCGGCCATTTTTATATTTTTAGCATAGTATAACATATGTGAGGAAATATTTTGAGAACCTTATCAAACTTTGTCAAATATAGTACATACGAAGCTGACTTTACTTTTTCATATATAGATCATATTTTATTCATGTTTTCTAATGGACAGTTTTTATATTTTAAGCATTGTATCACGCATATTAGGAAATAGTTTTTTTTCAGGAATTCATTAAATTTGGTACGCATATACTCCATAATTCGCTGGCTTGAATTTTGTGTATTTCGTTTATCCTGTGTTAATAATTTCGTATTTGCGGCCATTTTTATAATTTTAGTAGAGTACAACATAATTGAGGAACTACTTTTCCGAATATTTTACTCATAATATATTCATGTGATAAAAATGACGGCCGTTTTTATATTTTTAACATAGTATCACTTATCTATATATATATATATATATATATATATATATATATATAGGCCTAATCAAACTTGGTACACAAATACTACGTATAAAGCTGACTTTACTTTTGCGTATATCAATCATTTTATGTTAAAGGTTTTCAAAATGGCCGACATTGTTATAATTTAAGCATAGTATAACATATCTTAGGAAATATTTTTCAGAATTTCATGAAACTTGGTACATTAATACTACATGTAAAGCTTACTTGACTTTTGCGTATTTCAATCACAAAATGGTTATGTTTTGAAATGACAGGCATTTTTAGATTTTAAGCTTAGTATTCAATACCTTAGAAATAATTTTCAGATTTTTATGAATGTTGATACGTGCTGACTTAACTTTTGTGTATTTTGTTCACCCTTTGGTCATATTTTGAAAAGTGCAGCAATTTCTTATATTTAGGATAGAAATACATCTCAGGAAATTATTTCCCGAATTTTATCAAACTGTGCACGCATATACTGCTTGGTAAGCTGATTTAACTTTTGTGCATATCATTTATTACATATTTAAATTTATATTATTATTTCATATTCCTAGACGTAAGAAAACGATTTTAAATTTGCTGGGTTAATTTGCACCCACTTTGAGGAAAGTAGGCTAATCAGTTTATACGAACAGTTTCCTAACAACTTCTACACTATCATTCCACGTATAACATGGCCTGTATCGTGAGGCTATCGCCACCTTCTTTCATGTGTTAATGGTCAGCTCACATATTCGTCAACAAACCATAACAGTAAATAAACTGCTACTATATATCTTAACTATTGTAGACAATACATGTAAATGTACTCTGTGCCGAGGCTGCGAACTTCAAAGACGTCAAGAACCACATCAAGTACGTGTCGTGAAATCTATGACATCAATAAAAGCTAACAACATAAATGTCAACTGTCGGCAGCTTGTAACGCCTTCAACTTCCAACATCCGTCCCCTTCACGCCATCAAGTTTAATAATTGAACACTGAGCAGCAGGTTTCATCCTGTGTTTTCCTCTATGTGATGCTGTGAAACTGGTTTACTGCTTCTTCCAAGTGCTAAGTCGCGGCTCTTGTAGTCCAAAACCAACAAACAGAAGCAAACCAGCCTACTAGCTACCACGTTCCCAGAAAGGTAGCGTGTTGTAATTTGCATAACATTTACGTGATACCGGAAGACAATACGAGCTATTTCGTTCGGTACGAATAATCTTCACTCCCCTTACCAAATCTAAGTTTATAGGCGAGCATAAAATATGACTTTAAAAATAAAATTACGTGGGTACCAGTTCCAGGCATTGATTTATACGGGAGCCGAGATGTCGGTAATGAACCGGTCTGTGTTTGACAAGCTAGTGCGAGGTTGACACGAGAAAGGAATCGTTATCCTTCCGACCGCCGGGATAACCCTGGTTGGAATCAGTGGCGCAAAGGTTAAGGGCACGCGAATACAGGTATAGTGGCTGAAGTACAAATGGATGGCGCACATTTTACGGTGAATTGTATCGTGGCGCAGGACATTAGGACGGAGATTATTTTTGGAATGGATATGCTGAGACGGTACGAAGCGAAGATCGCCTCCCGCCAGCGCACAATAGAACTCCATGTCGGTGGCCAACATTATATGTTCACGTGGGATGGAAGCCCCTGTCCGCACAATGGATCCCTACCGATTCTGCGGCTCGCGCAAGCAGACCAGTGGCGCGTCGAGTATTCTACGAGAGGGAAGGTCATGTCCAGCGAGGTAACAGAACAAGACAAATTACAGATCGAGGATAGGCCACCAGGCATGCTGACCAACGAAAAGTGTAAAGGGCTTAACGATATTCTCGAAAAGCATACGGCAGTATTTGCGCAGGAACCAGCGAGGATGAAGTCCTATGTAAACCGGTTCAAGATCAAGATTACCCTGTACCGCAGAAGTTACGGCCGACAGTATAAAATGAAACTAAGAAGTTACTTGCTGCTGACATAATAGAGAGAAGCACGCCACAATATGTAAATCCGTTAGTGGTTGTACCGAAAAAGCAGGGCTGTGTTAGGGTCTGTCTCGACGCCCGTCGGCTGAACCCCTTAATATCCCCAGAACACGAGTCGCCAACACCGGTAGACGAACTTTTGCAGCGATTTAAAGGTTATAGGTACTTCTACCACATCGTACCTACAGGTACCACTACACGAAGACTCGCGCCAGTACACGGCATTTCAGGTTGGAGGACGCATATACCAGTTTAAAAGGTTGCCTTTTGGTATTAACCTTAGCGTAAGCCATTTCATAAAGGCTCTGGAGGTGACCCTCGGACCAGAAGTTATGTCATACGTGACCATTTATGTAGATGACATAGTGGTAGCATCGAGTTCTTTGGAACATCACTTGAGACAGCTAGACGGGATGCTTAAGTGATTCAAGGAAGAAGGCGTCACCGTTAACAGGGAAAAGTCTGCATTTCAACAACCGCAAATAATGTTTCTTGGACACGTGATAGAAGCGAACGGAGTAAGGATCGACCCAACGCGAGTAGAAGCAGTAACAGATTTTCCGTTGCCAAAGAACAGGAAACAATTACAGAAGTATCTGGGTGTGTTAAATTTCAATAGGAAGTTTGTGCAAGAGTGTGCCGAGATCGTGGCACCATTACAAGGATTAATTAAGAAGGGCGTAACTTGGAAATGGGGGGCCCGAACAGCAGGATGCCTGGGACAAAATTTAAGGAGAAACTTCGTGAAGCTCCTGTTTTGTACCATCCAGACTGGGAACGCGAGTTTCACATCTCATGCGACGCATCAAGAATAGCCTTGGGAACGGTACTGTACCAGCAAAATAGCGCCGGGGAAATGTGTCCGATTGCGTTTGCAAGCTTGGGCCTTAAGGGGCCCGCCTCGTGGCACATGTGTTTGTGTGGGTGAGGTATGTTGCTAAGCGCGACGTCGTATGAGCCATACAACTGTGAGTCGCCTCTACGCTTAAGGCGTGCAGTCTTCGCGAAAAAACAAATTTCCTATGGGACTTTAAATGGTGACCCTATTGTTTTATTTACGAAATCACTTTACTAAAGTCCAATGGACTGCCCTTAAGTGGTTTCACATGTATTCGGCTAGTATATTTTCCGCTATAGCAGCCTCAAAACCCCGTTTTAACACATTTTGACGTGCCCTAAAAGGGGATTTCTAATACGGGTGTTGTCTTGAAAGTACTTAAGGGCAGTCGTCTGAAGTGTGTGTTCTTTTCGTAGAGAAACGGCGTGAACACACGTGTATTAGTTTCCGTGTAAAACTTTTTCTTCAAACACGCTGCAGTGTGATTTTATGGCAACGAGGCAGAGCTTGCCTATACGATCACGGAGAAGGAATTAATGGCTCTGGCGTACTCGTGCAATAAGTTTAGGTATTTTACTGACAGGAGAAGATTGACTGTGCACACCGATCACAAGGTGTTGATTTACCTACTTCACGGCCGCATAACAAGGTGGATTTTGGCCCCACAGGGATTCGCCCTATATGTCAGGTATGCGCCACCCAGTCAGCAGGTCGTCGCCGATACTCTGTCGCGCAGCCCACCTGACGGTGACAGACACGGCCAAGATCACCGAGAATTCGCTGTGCTAATAATAAAACCCCTGAATAAAAGTGAGACGAGGGGGAAGAATCGCCTATCAGCAGCAGAAATCTAATTCAGGTGTATGGCGTCTGTGTATCTCAGAGGATGCAGAAGGAGACCTTATCAGAGAATACTACGAGCGATTGGGCCATTTTGGCGCAGCGAAAACGTTGGCGGCCGTACGAGAGCACTGTGTATTCAAAGGCATGCGCAGAAAGGTCCGACAAATAGTGCGAAGGTGCGACGTCTGCCAACCCACGAAACCGAACCCGCGACCATTGAAGGGCGAAGCTGGGGCGGTATTGGCGAGTAAGAAGCTAGAGCTAGTATCAGTTGACATGCATGGTCCTCTCATAACTTCCCGGGGCGGCTACAAGTACATCTTGGCAGCTGCCATCTAGGGGGAAAACAAAAAACAGCGGCCGCCACTTTGTGTAGTAGCCACGAGGTGCGCGCTACTTTAGTTTATGTTACGACGCGATGTGTTGATGTGATATTTTGGTGAGTGAATAGCGCTTCAATCTATGTAAACAAAGAAACTAACAAATTGTGTATATATTATTACAGCTAGCTCTGACTGTCTACTTTCGTATGCAATATTAACAGTAAACGATTTTTGAAGTCATTATGATACAGAAGCAAAATGTCGCCACATTGCAAGTGTTCCCATTAAGGCCAAGGTGAAAATGGAAGAGTGTAGACCAACAAGGCCACTTGGCCTTTATTGGTCTACCCTTACTAAAAAAACGTAATTATGGTGGAGCATGTACAGAAATATTTCTTTATACATTACAAATGCACGGTAGCAAAAAGTTGGCTAATTTACTTGACAAGTGTAATGTAGTGTTACCGAACATTGCAACGGAAACATATTTTCTATTACATGTAACGTTAAAGTCCCATATTCTCTTTCAGTGGTCAGGACGTGTCATTTACTGAACTTTTGTCAACAACGAAACTGAAAAAGGTACCCACGAACAGAAAAAATCCTTAAACTACAGGGGTCAGAGACTAAGTCTTTCATTATTCAAAGACAGTGAAACACCGGAAAACATACCCAACAAGGAGAAAGAATTAACTAATGTCAAGGGTATAGGAGATCATAATGATATGCCACCAAGGACACGCAATTTGGCAAAACAGACATCACACCACCAGGTTCCCAAGAAACGAGTTATGCAGGACGATTGTACTACTCCTAGCACCAGTGGCATGAACACAAGGAAGGGCAGTTTGTATTGTCCCATCTGTGAAATTGATGAAGTAGCCGACATGATCTTGTGTAACACATGCGTTGTGTATTTTCATGAGAAATGTGTTGGCATTTCAAAGCGAGGTAAGATAGGTAATTGGGTATGCTCTGGGTGCTTGGAATCTAAGTGTGCTGACTTATGGTTAATGTGTTACTTTTTACAATTCTTCACATTTGTTGTTGAACAGTTATTAACGTGCATGCATTTTAGTGCGGTATGTAAGACTCTACCTCTCGGCCAGATATTTAGCCAAGGATCAATAACTCTTATTTAGGATTTGTTTTTTTGTGATCAAGGCTGACTAACAACTGCAATGCTCATTATATCTGATTCGAAATGTTTGCAACGAAACAAGTTTATGCATTTTTTGGGCTAGTGTTAACACATAAACTTATTGCAATCTACACACATTTGTAGCGGCTGGCCTTATTTTGAACATATGTTCCTAATAAGGCTAATATGTTATCTTTCCTACTAACAATTTTTAAGTACACTTAAATTTAGAAATATGTATCATATAGTATGTATTAATGTTTACAAGACATCAAAATATACTTCTGATTATTTTTCACGTGTTCACTAGCAAATTTAAGGAAATGGCAAACAGTCAAACGTTAGCATGGCCTTATTTGGTCCAGGTACCTTACAACGACTTACTCTACGCAAGTAACGTTGGTATGTAACAAATAACAATATCCAATCGTTTAGTTTTCAGTCTTAATTAATTTACTCTGAAAAATTCGCAAAATAGACACAATCGTCAACGACATCAGCCCTGATGTGTCTGCCCATTTGGGTCGCCGCATTCTGTAACGCCCCCCCCCCTTCCTTTTCCACATACCACGCGATATATTGATGTACAAAACTAAGTTTATACGTACAATTTGAAACTAGCAGGTATATTCTATTTTTATACCTATGTATATATTACTTCTTCACATACCAGTCCCCTGACTTGACGACGCTCGTCATCAAAATATTAATAGGTACTTTTAACGAAGTTAAAAACCAAGAGAGAATTTTAATTTTTTACTTTTTAGAGTATTTTTTTACGTCGGGGTTTCTAAACATTTTTAATTTTATTTTTTTCTCAAAAGCAAAACAAACAACCACCACTATACTCTACATAACAAAACAACGTAGAGGTTAACATTATACTTCGTCCTTATTGACTGTTTACTACCGTATAACGTTATTCGTGACGTCACTTATGTTCAGGTATTCTCGATGTCGATCGGCTATCCTCGCAAAAAGAACGAGCCAAGCCTTTCCTCCAACAACAAAATGAGCAACGAAACATTTTCGCGTTTTTGCAACGTACCTCAAGAAAATGAACATGTAGCGTCTGGGTATGTGGCCCCATAGTGTTTTTGCTCATAACTTAATTTTTCATTATATGTATAACTGGTCTACCTTCAACAATGTGTTGTCACGTATCTACTGAGAAAATACCACGGCTATGTAAAAATAGGTTGGAAATTGCATGACCGAACGTCAGTGTTACTTCTGTAGTTGAGCTGAATTTATTGAACGTATGGAAGTATTTTGTCAGTAACGATGTCAAACTCAAAAATAAATGTCTATCGTTTAAATTTTACCATAAATGAATTACTACTGCTCATATAATCTGCACTAACAACCAATGATCTCTTCAGTTGTTAGTGCAGATTATATGACCGGTAGTAATTCATTTATGGTAAAATTTTAACTATATATATATATATATATATATATATATATATATATATATATATACACACACACACACATGGAGGTAGGAATAGTCAGGAGATGGCTTGCTGTGACGTAGTTGGTGGGTGTTCCATCATGGCGCTCTGGCGTTTTGAGGTTATGGAAACTTGTGTTGATGCGCCTCTAAACGATAAGAACATCTCAGAGTAGTGCAAATTAACTATGTAAGGGACAACATAGATTAACAATAAAATTGCTTGGGCCGGGTAACATCATTACGAACCCTTTCTAATTGCGATTGGTTAAGGAACAGGTGGTTGCCATAATGGAACACCCAAAACGGCTCTCATACATAGACATAGGTGGGCCATCCCCTGTATATATATATATATATATATATATATATATATATATATATATATATATATATATATATATATATATATAATGTGTAACTACGTCAACAAATGTTTGTTACGGAAAGTGCAAAATAAAATATAGGCCTATTTAAAAGAACGACATATATGTTTTACTCTTTTAGGTTCTTAATTATAGTTATTATAATTTATTAATTTAATTTTTTAACATTTTTATGTAGCTCATATATAAATTAATATTTTAGTTTTTGAAACAGTTTGTACAATTTTAAAGTTGTTTTATCGTATCGGAATCTTTTCTAATCTATGACATCAGAGATGTAGGTCTCTAATGCACATGTATGTAAGCACAAGTCGGTATGAACTTGAATGCTACCCTGTTTGCCGCTTACACAAATAATTCTAAGGTTTGTTCGAGCACCCCAAGATCTTTACCACTTTTACTATTTTCCTGCTCATTTCTGGCGATTTTTCATTTTGAGCGTTCGTCTGGCGGAAGAGTTTTTTGGTAGGCTGTTCGGGCGTCCGGAGTACTGCAATTTTTCTCACAGAGAGCGTGCTCTTTCTGCTCTGGCTGTTGCTGAAGCGCAGAAAGCACAGCGAGATCGAGGACAGTAATAGGGCGCTAAATTGGAATGTTTGTTATACAAGTGTATTTGAAGGTTATAGTTTGGTCGAGCAGTAATTTTCAAAATATATTTGGTTGCCCTACGAGACATTTAGGAAACATAGTAGTAAATGCTTATATTAGTATTGTATTTATTGTAGACTGTAATAAATAAAAATCCAACGTGATTGAGGTAATTTAGCTCTTTTGATGAAAGCTATGTTAACTCCGAGCAGATTTTACGTACTAGAAGATGATCGAAAACCTCGGGAGTAAACAAGTTTAGTTAATCGGTTGGACGGCGAGTCTTTGTAAAATAAAATTATTCCTGCAATTCTAGAATATAAATATGCATATTTTATTTTCACTATTAAGGTACTTATCTAGGCAAGCTGCGTTGGTGTATGTGAGGCACAAACCCGAATGAGTGTTAAGAGTGACGTCGGTCGGTGTATGTAATGCATTATCGCCTTTACACGCAAACCCAGCAACTGGCGCACAGATCTTTACTATTATTCATTGTCCTAAGTTATTTGCGATACTTATTGTTCAAATTCCAGGGCCTATTTCTATTATTGTGTTTTTCGAATCCGGTTGAAATTTTCCTGGACATGGCAGTTTAAAAAAGCTGTTTTTAGCCCTTTTGAGGTTTTTAAAATCGTGTTTCCAATAAGCGCTCAAAATTTTTAAACTGGTAGAAACATTGTTTGAAGTGTGTTTTATTTTCATAGATGTACAAACGTAATGCGCGTTGAGATGTTTCTTCTAAATATGATTACTTGTAACTCGCTACAATGCGTTTCAAGCGCAGGTAGATAGGAACCTTAAATACAATGATTGTAATATTTTGTTTACTGTAGCAACTTATGCCTGAATGTTGTATAGGAATATTACATGTGGCGTAATCAGTTGTCACTAAAAAAAAGAGAGACTCGACATTCGAATACTAACTCCCGCAGTAGAGAGGAAAATAAATTTTTAGATTATTAAATCATACACTAACACCCCAATTAATAAATTTAAATTTAGTAAGTAAAAAAATGATTCTGAAGAAAATTTCAATGTTATTTATTTACTTATTTAATAATCAGACGATTAGTTTTTGTTATAAACAATTTGTAGATGAAATTCTTCAGCGCCTAAAAATGCCATACCTACAAAGAAAATTTTTGTCTACAAACAAGGTAACGATCAGCTGATTGACAAACATTTTGTATGTTTTGCCGTTAGAGTGGAGTAAGAAAGAGCACTGCCATTTCTGCTCTTTCCTGCCATTTTCCTTCTCCTTTAAACTCTCACACTTCTCTCAGTAGTAGAAATCGCAGGTCACCCGAACATACCTCTAGAACAACTTTTCTCTTCGCCGTTTTCTCAATGGACGACTTGAAGTACACGCCACCTGACGTCACAGCAGGGGAAAAGTACTGTGGGAAACAAAGCTTGTTTACAAACTCGTGATTTTTTAGTGGGTAGTTGCAGAAAGCAAAAATGTTGCGTATTCATAGATTTGCATGCAAGGGTAAAAAATATTAGTTTCAATTTCATGGTTAAGATACACAAATACATAAGATAAATGTTTACCTGAAAAACGGCAAATTCCAAACAAATAATCAATTTTCTTGGCGTACATCTCACCCGGGACATGTGAAGCCAAACAGCTAAATGAAGGTTATGTTCGGCTGCGGTATCCATGGAGATAGGAATTGTTTCCCACACCTGACTGAAGCTCCGCCTCTTTTCAAGTCGTTCATTGAATTTTGCCTACTAGTCCCGTTAAATTAGGGATAAGTCTCGGAATGAGAGATAATAAGCTGAAAACTCGTATGTTCCTTCATTTTGACGTTCTAAAAGTTGTCTCAACAGTATCATAAAATCTCGTGTCTGCGTCGTAAGTTAATAAAGGTCAAAGGTCACAAAAATAGTTTTTTCGCGATTATCTCGGTTTCCATAGCTCCAATTATGTTAACACATAATTAAAATTATATAGCATAAAATGTTCGACAAATTTTATTCTAAATGTTTTTTTCATGCGATCAACCGTTTTTGAGATAGAGGGCGGTGAGCGTCAAGCGTTTAGAAGTACATACCGTAATGCAAGGTCAACCGTGAATCTCGATAAAAAATACCTTGTGTGAAGTTATTAAATCATTAAAATATCATTAACAATGAATAATTTGTATAATTTATAAGCTAATACATTGTATGTAGGACCATTTTACATATATTTAATAAATTTATTTAATAATACTTACCTACTATGTGTAATCAAAATCTTAACAAGTGAAATACTAACTGTATATCATAATTTTACATTAATTTATTGATAGTAGATTACAAGTAGAAAAATAATTAAGTATCTTATCTTTAACATTTCTATACTCTTAATTATACTTACTATACGAATTATATTATTGTATATCTTAATTTTTTATGAATTTATTCAAAGTATATTTTAGGTAGAAATAAAAATAGTAAATATATTTTTTTTAATTTTATCGTTATACAGCAGCTGTACATTTCTTACAATTAAATTGAAGTGAAAATCTATAAAAAAAATTTGAGTACAAAATAATTTTGCAAAATGTTTACAAATGGGTCTATTTATAAGTATGCTTATTTTAAAATGTTTCTATAACTTTCTGAAACTGTTAACCTGTTAACTTATTTTAAAATTTGACAAATTTGTATGAATCCTGTCAAAACGTGGGAGCAATGAATTTTGACATAAAATTGCCGCGTGCAATTTTCGCTAAAATTTAACATCTGGTAGATGTTTTACTAATCCTCTTCTTAGAAAGTTGGCAAGTATGTATAGGGGTCAGCATTCTTATCTCAGATATAAACGTCATAGAAAAGGGTCGTATTATAGGGATCCGTATTCCCAGTTATAATCATAATATAAAAATAAGTATTTAAGAATTTACACATTTTAAAGATAAAATAATTAATTATAATTCTACTTAAAATTTACTCTCAATAAATTAAAATAAATATACAGTAAGTATTTCATTAAATGAGTTTTTAATGACACGAAGCAGGTGAGTATTATTAAAATGAATATATTAAAAAAATATATGTATAATGTTATTAAATACAGTGCATGACTAATAAATAGTACAAATTATTCAAAATTCAAGGTCTTATTATCTCTCATTCGAGGTTGCCCCCTTTTTTATGCTTGAGCGACTGACTGGACTATACATTTCCTGGAAATGGATTTTCGCGAAACTGGTGACCATGTGACCTAGACAACTAATATGTTTTTGGCAGCGCCTTCTAAAGAAATTCTTTCCTAATTAAATCCATCTACTGGTGAAGTGCTTGAAGACACACTATTCGAGATTGAAAGGACAGATTACAATTTATTAATCGTTTCAGAAAGCCGTAAAATAAAAACCGGGCAATTTGTTTGGTTGTTGCATACAAATAGGAAGTTACATTTCACCAATATTTATCCAAGAACTCAACGAGGTGAAATTTAACAACTGCAAAAAAAAATAAATAAATAAAAACAACTGAGTTCTGTCAACACTTGGGCACAGAATAAATATAATGCTAACAGAAGTGACAATGAAAGCTTTTTCATTGTTATAGTACCAGCTCTCGGGGCGTACAGGAATATAAACAATACCACGTGGATTAGAGACATTGGTTTATATAACTACTTGTAGTGCTTGAGATACTGTAATTAGTTTATACATTAGCTTAATAATTAAAAGTGGTAAACATGACGATACAAGACTCAACATCAGAAAATAACTAACTCTATTACAACCAACATAATGGAGCTTTTTAACCACAGTTATTGTACGAGCTCTCGGGGCGTACAGGAAAGTGAACGAAGCCATATGAAATTTGAGACATTGGTTTAAACAACCGCTTGTATTTCAATAAATACTGTGATATGTCTATATCACATTTACATATTTATAAATCGTAAATGTGACGTTACTTACGTATCGATTTCCTCACACATAATATAATAAGGCCTACTAATCTTCAGGGTAATCAAACTTCTGTGAACTTTGATGCCATGGCAATCCAAAGAGAAATCAAGTACGATAAAAATCACGTCTTGTTGCTTCAGTTCTTCTTTTACTACTTATTTATTCTGTGACTTGGGTGTGTTTTCAGTTAGTTATAAATTTAAAATAATAGCCGGGTATCTGGAAGTAGATAGCCAAAATACAACGGTACGTTGAACATACCAGTAAGGTTCACGTAATGCTTAGGTGCTTGTTATTTCATTTCATAACACTGTAAAATTCGAAGTAGTCATCCTCGTGTATTTATTACACCCACATACACACGTATAGCCTCATATATTTTTTTTACATTCACACACAAATTTTAGGTATTCCTCATCCCACACAAAATTAATTTGCATGTGATGTACAAGACATGTGCTTATTTTACCACGCGCATACGTAATTGAAAGAAAATTATTTCCTTGTAAGTCTATAGTATTTGCAATTGATTAACGTTACAGAATGTAACCAAAATTAATAAAGTCTTGCCATTTGAAATCATAATACCAACAATATCCGAATTTTCAATTACGATGTAGTATTGAAAATTATTTTATTTAGTAGCCAAATATAAACGCGTGTTATTTCCGCTGGCATAACCTACATGAATAAATATAAACATGTTGAAATATAACTTAAAACCAACTGTGACAAGCTGAAGTGTTAAATAACTGACATAAAACTGCGGAAAAATATACATAAAATTTAATTGTTTTGAGCTTATATAATGCGACTGCATTGTTCACGTATTAGGTATTAACCTACTTTCCGAAGGAAAGAGTAGGTTTACGAGAACACCTTTCTGTCTGTGTGTGTAGGCATGTGTGTTATGTCTAGGTGTGTGTCCGTGTGTGTGTCCCTAAAAACATTTGAACCAGTGAACCGAGTTTCATAAAACTTTGTACACATATATTACATACAAAGATGAGTTGAACGTTATGTATTTCCTTCATTCTGTCTTAATGTTTTCAAATGGCGACCATTTTTATGTTTTAAAAATAGTATCTCATATCATAAAAAATATTTTTCAGAACTTTACCTAACTTTGTACACATATATTACATACAAAGCTGACTTTACTGTTGTGTATTGCGTTTTGCCTATGTTCATATTTAGAAATGGCGATAATTTTTATATTTTTAGCATAGCATTACATCACAGTAAATATTTTTTTTTAATTTAACCATACTTAGAACACATATACTTTATACAAATCTGACTTGAATTTTGTGTATTTCGTTGATCCCGTGTTTATAACTTGAAAGTGGCGGCGATTTTTATATTTATAGCATAGTATTACATATCTTTGAATACATATTTCAACAATTCATCAAAATTAGTACACATATACACATTACAAATCTGACACTACTTTGGTTTTTGTCATTCATCCTGTGTTCACATTTTGAAAATGGTGTTCGTTCTTATATATTTAGGATAGTATTACATATCTCGGGAAGTTGCTTTTTTTTTTCTCCCAGAATTTTGTTAAAATTCATTCACATAATTATACTACATCCAAAGTTTACTTGACGTATGTGTATTTCGTTTATCCGGTGTGGATATTTTCAAAATGACGGCCATATTTATATTTTTTGTACCGTGATACATATCTTAGGACAGTTTTTTCCTCATTTTTTCATCACTCTTGGTACACATATACTGCATACAAACCTGACTTAACTTTTATATGTTTCGTTCCTCATTCTGTAATATTTTGAATATTGTGGCTATTTTTATACGTATGATAGAACGACATTATTAGAAAAAATTTCCCAAATTTATTAAACTAGTTACTCGCGTATTACTTAGTAAGTTTACATACCTCTAGTATATTTAGTTTACCATGCGACTAAATCAGTTTTATAATTTAATATTCCGGGATTACATAAACGATTTTGACTTTCAGGGTTAATTTGCACCCACTTTGAGGAAAGTAGGCTTATCAGTTATGCTGGTAACTTATTGTTTCAATCTGTTGTAATCTAATGTGTGAAATTTTAAATGTCAGATAATAATTTAATTCTGAGTTTAATTTTTATGCTGGGTTATTACGCTTGAGATTCCAGAACAATAATTTATTTTTTCAGTTTATAAATTCATGTCTAAACTGGTAGTTCTTGATGCCAGTTCAGTCGCATATTTTATGCCAATTTTCTTTTAGCGGTTCTTCATCCGTGTATCTCAAAGACCAGCATCTTTCCTGAGGGGTTTGGTTAAGTGCGGAACAGTTTTCAAAACAATGTACATGCCTAAAAGATTATATTTCTGTCATGGCCGGAAATTCAGACTGCCAAGATGGCGGGGCCTCGAATAGGCAAGCAACCCCAAACCGTATATGACTGGTAATTGAAAACTAGTTCACCTGTAGAATTTCTCTGTTTCGGAATGACTTGTTAGTATTGTGTTTGTAAAATCTCTCAACCCAACATTATATTTAAAACCCAATTTGTACAATTTTACGTGTCCTTGTGTCAGTATATTTGTTGATGTTGTTAAGCTTTGCGTAAAGTTGGTATGCTGTTCTGTAGCTCTCTAGCACGGTCGTAGAAGAACAGGTCTGGACACTCGCCTGGAAACTTGACCCCCTTGTTTGGCTGTAGTTCACTATGTTCACGACAATGCTATAGGTTTTTGGCGCTGCTGTTAGGGCGGTCGGCTCAAACTCCGCCCACTACCTCCCCACTAAGATAAATAATTTATCAAAACGTATTATTTTATCAATTTATGAAATACTTCCTTCGTTCACAAATTTAAGAAAGGGCTCCAGCAATCATTATTTACTTTATAAATTTAACAATGGAAAGAAGTGGACGAAGTTTGAGTCCGACCGCCTGGAAAACAGCGCCAAAAAGTATGACATTCGCGGTAACTTGACGAACTACAGCCAAACAACAAGGGGGTCAAACAAAATACATTGTTAGATAGGCGAGTGTCCAGGCCTGTTATTCTACGACCGTGATCTGTAGAGATTCACGTTCCGGAGATAGAGAAGCGCGGACGTGCCGAGACGTGTGCTTGAAGTAGTGTATAGGCTGTTCAGAATAAACTGAGCACTGCTTACAATTTTCTGTAAGCCATTATGCCGCCATCTTTACTACATTCATACAAAAACTCCCGTGTAAGTAAATACTAGTGTAAACATTAGATAACTCTCAAAACTTTACTTATATATCCCCAACAAATTATTATTATTATTATTATTATTATTATTATTATAAGCGTCGGGAAGTGCTCACTTTTGAGTGAACCACCTATAGTAGCCTATTTACTTTTTCGACGAGTCACCTACATAGTGATGCCCACTTTATATTGAACAAATTACATGAAACTCAATTCACCTACTAGTATAATATCGACTTGACTTTTAAGTTATTTTTTAATGCAATGTTTGTGTACTTACAGTTGCAGCCATTCAAACATTTTTGAAACACACAAATTATTTTAAGAACAATATATAGTAATTTAATCAAACTTGGTACACGTGTACTAATTACTCAGGTGACATTATGACATGGTGTCGTAGTTCGTAGAAGTTTGGTTAAACTGAATTTAAGGAGGACCTGGTATATATTCTTTGAGGAATCTGACACGTAAGTAACATTACATTTACCATTTCTAAATATGTAGATGAGATACAGACAATTCACAGTATTTCTTGAAATACAAGCAGTTGTTTTAACCAACGTCTCAGATCCCATATGGCTTTGTTTACTGTACGACCCGAGAATTGGTGCAATAACAATGGTTAAAAAGTTCCATTATGTTGTTTTTTATAGAGTTTTTATCTGATGTTGAGCTTCGAATTGTCTTGTTAACCAATTTTAAATATTTGGTTAATACACTATTACATCCTCTCTCTCTCTCTCCCTTAATGTTGTGTGGGGATCAATTATTGATTAAAACACCGGCAGTCCATGTCCTTAGATACTTCGGAAAATCCGAACTTGTTCCGTCAGTCCCACGAGAGATTATAGTCTACACTATATTGCTTGTCGTGCTAAATATTTTAATCGCGACTTCCCGCGAATTGAAGGTTGCAGCAGAATTCACTTATCTCCGCGGCTTCCCACAAACATCCGCGGTGGCTCCGCGAGACGCGTCCACCCCTCGTGGAGGCTGCCGCAGGAGTCCCTCTCAACTTTCACCTTCGCGCCTACGTGGCGAACTCTCCTAGGACCACCCCCATTTTAACTTTCAACCAATTGCGTCTCTCGTGGGTGACGACGACAACAAACCCTGACATTCCTCCGTATCAATTTATTGCATCCTTTTAAAATTCACACACATTAACATTAATATCCCTTTGAACTTATTTACGACATTTTATACATTTCTGATGAATATTTATAAAGTTAATATTAAATTGCACAGCAGGAATGTGGGCGTAACCACGCCTTTCGGTGCCCTAATTTTCAGCTGCTTTGTTAAGCGTCAATCTGCCGTGACACAATGTCACAATCCCCTGTTCACACTGTGCCTCTCGCCAGTATTCAAACTTAAATTACACATTAATTACTTTAAACAAAGTTTTGCAATCGAGTCACATATAAGTTACAATTCTAATTACAATGAAATTTGAACCGTATTTCTACGACTATCCTAAATTAAGTTACAATATTTACAATATATATTATTTATTTACATTTAAAGGCTATGTGCCGGTTACAGTACAAACAAATTACAGTATCTCAAGCACTGACAGGGGTTATATAAACTAATGTATCTAATCCACGTGGTATTGTTTATATTCCTATACGCCCCGAGAGCTGAACTGGAAGAATAACATGTTCTGCTACCTGGCGGCGTTGCGTGAACTTTGGCAACCATGTCGGCTACATGACGCCATTCTTCAATAAATATGAACTTGAAAAAGCCGTATAAAGATTAAGTTGATAGCTTAAAGCACCTATTATGTTGTAAAAACAATTGTAAAATATTAGTGTAATATATAAGTTAATATATACTTACATTATATAAATAATACATTCGAGACTATTTTATGTCTGGTATGTAGCTATAAGTAAGGGCTTTGACCTTATCAATATTTACATTGATTTCATCTGCTGTAAAATAGTATTACAACTTTATCCTGAATCCAGAGTAACATCGTCACTCCTACTACAACATCTGATGGCGTTCAACTGTTTACAGTCAAAACAAATATGAATTTGTGAGTGCGATAACCCGGAAATTATAGATTCTGAAGGTTCGTACATACAATCTAAAAATTATGCAAATGTTTCGCCAACGGGTTCCGTAATGGATGTATCCGAATCCGCGGTGTTAAAGAATCTATCGTAATCATAAAAGGAAACAGCACTCTATCAAAATAATAACAAAGTTTAAACAGCCTTGTATTAAGACTTCCCCAAGCATTGGAAATGGGCCTTTGAAATAATGTCAGACGAAATTAAAGATCGCGTTTAACATTTTCTAATATCAGAATGTAGAATATAGTTGACGATATATTAAATGACTGTAGTCTACTTGAATATTTGCTTTATGGCATCTCTTTTAAAATTTAACATATTCCGTGACATAGTAATGTTCTACAAGGCAATATATATTATGTTTGTTTATTCAGGAAGTACCAACGAAGACCTTGGCTAGACTTGACAACGACAATATGGTTCCAAATAATAGAGGAACAGCTGTTGTATCGTGACCGGGATTCGAGCTAATTAATTAAAATCTGCATCCGGTTAGACAAATAATTTCGAGAAAACTCCTGAGACCAGATGATACAAGATACAACAAATGGGCACCAGAATACCAGAGGTACCAGTAAATGTAAATTCTCAATGACAATCAAATAGGACTGGTTTTACTTACGACGGACATGTTTTCATAATTACACGGTGATGGGAACAATAACATGCTTGGCGAAGATTTTAATACATTTTTGCCATCACAAGGTGATTCTAAGTGTGCAGAGATGAATGGTAAGAGTAAAAATTATTTAGTTGGTCAAGCACGCTTAAGAGGCATAGACATTTTAAAAAGTTCCCGCTCCACATTTTACGTAAAATGGCCAAACAATGGCCAAACATGACGATCTCGACTAATAGGTTGCTAAGTGAAAATAAGATGTGTATACTTTCACAGTCGTGACGTATTGCAAAACAAACTCTGTTGATTGACAGATTGCATTGGTACAAAATATGTGTGAAGCTGAATATTGTAATCCGACCTCCGTAGCGTAGTTGATTAGGCGCCGGTGCGAGAGGTTCTGGATTTGAATCCCGATTCGGGCATGGATGTTATGTTATTTTCGCTTCACTCTCATTGGCTTTAAGACTTCGTTGTTAAAGGGATTTGAAACCCACTCACCTCGCCTGACTATTCTGAAGTTTGTTTTTTGCCAGGCCAAGGCGGACAGATCATGGTCGGTGTCGGCCAAAAGGAAGATCAAATCATACGAAGACATCCAGACTTAAATTGAACCCAAGTAAGCTACAAATATCAAACTGACTTCGTGCCGCGCCAATACTGTAGATTAGCATCTAGGAGCATTATGACTAAATTTCCTAGTAGTTAGACGGCGTGCTTTTCATATTTTGTATTCTCCGTCTGTAATTTAGAACGAGACAACTCGTACCAGGTGCTTATAGATATATAACGATAGGAATAACTTGAATATGTATACATATAACTTGTCTATTTAAGCCTACCATTGTTCTTTTTATTTGCTCCCTCATATTTTTAATTTTGCTTAAACTATTTTGTATAAGACAAAAGCAATAATTATATTAGAATATTATGTTTGTAATATCAACGTAATGAACGCCTATTTGAACAAAGGAGTATCTAAAACAGAAACATGTATTATTGTATCATTGAACATCTTACGTCTAATTGAAATCAAGACGTTACGGGCGATGAAAATTTAAGTTTCAACGCTCGCAGTGAATCGTAATATATAAACGCTAAACAAACTGACAATGTTATGCAGTGTCTTTTAAGTGACCGACAATTTTTTATGCATTTCTATAGCCTTCACTCATTCAGCACAAAAATGGCTAGTTCGGTCGCTGTTATAAAATGGCGTCCCACAGCTTTGTGAAGTGTTCCGTAACCTCTTACCCTTCCACGTTGCCCGGAAGGTAAAGCTAGACTCCACCTGCTACTTCGGAATCGTCACTCACAGATTCTCGACGTCAATCAAAATTAATGTGCAAATATTGTAATTTAAATGTACGGTGAATGTGATACCGTTTTGCGACAATTTAACAACGAGATCTTAACAGCCAACGAGGGTGATGTGAGGTTAAGGAAAAACACATTCATTCGCGAGCCGGGACTCGAAACCAGGATCTCTAGCACCGCAGACCAGCGCCTAACCGACTACGCTACGGAACGTGGCTTAATTGTACGGTCCCTCTCGTACGTAACATAGAAGACGTAAGACATATAAAAGAGCAAGCTACTCAGGTCACATATTTGCAATAAGTGGAACATAGTTACGCCCCGCAGTACCTACGGGTTTATTAGATATAAGAGACACTATCATTAGAAGAGACACAAGGTAGGTGGAAGCATTGGAGGAGGGATTGACATATACATTCAAAACAATCTAAGTTGTAATTATTATCGATGTAGATTATTTGATAACAAATAGATTCAAGCAGTTTTAGATGGAAGTAAAATAAATCGTGATAGATTATAGCGGTATCTGTGGTTTACAAACCTCCAGATGTTTCATATAAGGACCTTCAGCAATTTGAACTGTGTATTAAACAATAAGTTACCAGAATAATTGATAAGCCTACTTTCCTCTAAGTGGGTGCAAATTATTCCTGAATGTTTAAACCCTTTACGTAATCTAGAAATATTAAAAGATAAAATTGATTTTGACGTATGATACACTATTTATGCTAAAGATAAGTCAGCTTACTAAATAATGTCCGAGTAACTAGTTTAATAAAGTTGGAAAACATTTTTCTGAGATGTATTTCTATCATAAAGGTAAATAAAAATAGCCACCGATTTCAAAATATTACAGACGGATGAACGAATTACACAAAAGTAGTTCCTAAGATATGTTACACTATGCTAAAAATATAAAAGTGTCCACCATTTTAAAAATATGAACACAGGATGAATGAGATATACAATATTTAAGTCAGCTTTGTATGTAGTTTATGTTTAACGAGTTTAGTGAAGTTCTGAAGGAAAAAATCCTAATATGTGTAATACTAGGCCGAAACCATAAAAATTGCCGCCATTTTAAACACTTGCACTCACAGGATGAACAAAATACATGAAAGACAAATAAACTTTGTATGTAGTATACGTGTACCAAGTTTGATGAATTTCTAAAGTACGGTTCCTTAGATATCTAGCTTGATCGGAAAATGTTAAAATGGCCGCCAGTTTGTATATATGAGCAAGGCGTAAAAGAAATATATAAGTCAAGTCAGATTACAAGGAACTATATGTGTACAAATTTTAATAACTTCGGTCATTTTGAAAATATGATCAGCTCTTAAACGAAATATATAAAGTCAAGTCAGGTTACTACATACTACGTGTGTACAAAGTTTGATGAAATTCGGTACACTGGCTCAAAAGTTTTAAGGAGGACACACACACACAACACACAGAAAGGTGATCTCATAAGCCTACATTTACTTCGGAAAGTAGGCTAAAAATTTTATACTGCATGATAATATTATTGCGTACAAGATTTGAAAATAAAAGTACTGAATTAAACAGCAACGGACGTAAAATCTGTATATATAAAAATGAATCCCTATTTCCTTTGGTCACGCCATCACGTGTGAACGGCTGGACCGATTTCACTATTTTTTTTTTTTTGTTGTGTTTGTTATTGTCAGGAGAAAGTTCTTATGAAAGAAAAAATTTAAAAAATTGCACGGAAAATTAGAAAATTTAAGAATACTTAACAACCATATAATATTATTTCTAATTTAACCTTAGCGCTTTGGACATTATAAACTTTTTTAATGTAACATTATGACATTTGACAAAGCGAATGTAAAAAATCTGAATATCGTTTAAAACAAATGCTTCGATCGGAGTTATTTTATTGATAAAAGAAATAAAGAAAGAAAACTGAAATTTCTTAGTATACATCACGGTTAGTTCAGAGCCATTTCGCCTAATATTAAAAGTTTTGGTAAGTTTGGATAGAATAACATGAACGTTACTAACGTAACAAGTGATATGCTCGGTTGTAAAGAAGAATATAATAGTTTTCTTTGATTTAAAGTTGAATTTTTGTTTTTGAAAATGCCAGCAATTATACGTACAAACTTAAGTCGCAGAACTCGCAATGCTGCGAGTCAAAGATATATAAGAGCAAGTCAAACTGACGAACAACGCGAAGTGCGAAATGAAGTTGAACGGAATCGATGGAATCGAAATCAACAACATATAAATGTTGCTTTTAACCCCTACCGAGCTGCATTCAATTATAACGTAGAAATCGAGTACAGTTCACAGCAAGTCGTTGCAATTGGACCAATGAACATTGTATGCCAATATTACAAGACAGGGCAACGTATGTCGGGTCAGCTAGTATATTATAAAAATTTAATAGCTCAACGTTCTCTGAAAAATGGAAATATCGGGAAATAAAATCCGTAACGAAAATCAAACATTCAAAAGATTACAAAGACCTTAGCCCGATCAACAGTTTGCCTGTCATTTCAAAATTTCTTGAAAAAGTAATTCACACTTAATTGGCAGAATATTTGAATAAGAATGACTTGTACTATGAAAAGTAATCAGGTTTTCGCCCGCACCACGGCACAAGCACTACATTACAGACAGACTTGGGAAAGTTAACCAAAAAAATCTAACTGATTAAAATTGACGTTAATGCCTTAAAAAATTAACCGATTTAATTTAGAAGTTAACTTTTAATATATAAACTGATAAAAGTTAAAGTTAAAATGAAAATAAACTTATTGAAGTTAAAAGTTAGTGTATCCCAAAATATTTGTAAGAGAAAAATAAAACATTACACTCGCATGACCACATTTCAACACCTTGAAAACCATTTTAAAAATTGACATTTCTTTCAGTTTCTAAAAAAAGAAAGAAAGAAATTCTCGGCCACTGTGAAATAGTGAAAGTTAGAAATAAAAAACATTCAAACAACAACTTAAAATAATGTTTACAAACTCAGTGTGCTGTTCCAGACCAACAAAGTAAACCACGTTCTTCTTATGTTCCTTCCCAGCATACACAAAGAGTACAAACTGGAATTCGAGAATGTGTACCTAAACTCGAAATCATTACATCAACCAAAGTACCAGCGACTTGGAAAAATTCTAAGTTATGTGGATGGACTCGGATGTTTTCCATTCAGCGACAATGAAGCTGTAGTACCACCAAGGATGCTTTACCAAACACTGTGTTTGTGTTCGATGATGTAGCTTGCGAGAAACAGGCTCGTATCCAGGAATACTTCTGCATGGGAAGACATATGTTAGTAGATTCCTGTTCACGTATACCCAAACAGTTATTAAGAGTGTTCAAGGGCGATAAAGTCATAATTTTATATTTCTATGAAATAGTGTTAGTTTTGTAAACGATATTTGTGAGTTCAGTTTCCTCTTACGAAACAATTTAACTGGCGTAGTTTTCTCATAATGGTGCGTCAAAGTCAACATTTGCATGTTCTGCTGACATGCAAATAGTGAAAACCAATTGACTTATGTGAAATAATTCACAGTGAAATAACGTACTATGGGCTATGTAATAAAACATTTGAAAAATTCCAGCGAACTGTTTTTGTATTTTCAAAAAATTGCTGAATTCGCAAATATTTTCTGTACTTTTACGATTTTTTTTAAATTAAAAATATTACATTGTGGGTGTCTTTAATGTTTTATTGCATAGCTCATGGTATTTAATATCACAGTGAATTATTTTGTTTAAGTATGTCAGTTGATTTTCACTATTTGCATGGCAGCGTATCAATCAAATTTTGACTTTGACACCCCGCTATGAGAATACTATGAGAGCTAAAATTGTATTGTAAAAGTGAAATGTACTCACAAGTATCGTCTACAAAACTAACAATATTTCATAAAAATATAAAACTATGAATTTATCGCACTTGAACACCCTTAAGAGGTAATGTCAACCTGCTGGTTTTGTTTCGTATGGATGACATGAACATGTTTACTCTGATCATGTCAATACAGATATGACTTTTGATTAATCAAAGAGGTGTGCGCATTTTGTTGGAGTGATCCTAACGGATTTCTTGTAATAGCCAAAGACTTTCCCTTACTTAAAGGAAGGTATCGATGTGGATTCGATCAGTTCATAAGCCTCTGTCAGTGAGAGATGAAGCTACATTATTTCAAAGTTTGGCCGCAATGGCCTGAAACGTAAAATAGAAAGTAGTTTCATACCTACGGATGATAGAAACTGTAGTACCGAAGGAAAAAGACTTAAAAATATTGGAAGTCCGAGAGTAGGTGGAGATGCTGTTAATAAGGCGCATATTTACACACTTCAATGTCATTTAATTAGTTTAATACAAAATGTGCTGGATAGAACAATTAATGACATTGCAGGTATGATAAATGACGTCAGTGTTAAACTCAGTGTTATCCCTGTTGATGTGGAGACATTGCTGGACAGGAAGCTTAATAATAAATGAAACTTGTGGTGAAGACAAAGTCCTGGATGAGGTACTGCAGCACCTTACTAAACTTGAAGCTTCAATAAAAAATATTGAAAACACGCTAAAATCTGCTTCTAACCTGCCTTTCAGTTATAGTTATGGATGGGAAAAATAGTAAACCAAGTTCTAGGCCACCATCTAAGAAGACCAGCATATAAATACCCTGTCATGTCATTGCAAGTGGGTAGTACAATGTCTGACATTGTAGGTGACTTAAATGCCGTGATTAAAAGTATTCATGCAAAGTACTTGACTGCTCAACGTGCTAGAATGGAATGTGATATGATTAATGAAGGAGCTTTTAAACCTATAACAGAGCGACTGGACAGTTTGAAGCTGAACCAACCAACACCTGTAATAGTGAAGAAGGAAGAAGAACCTAAAACTATAGTCAAATGCAAGAAACCTCTTTATGAAATTGATGACGATGATTTGCCTCTCTCTGAGTGTAAACAGAAAAAGGAACAAATCACAATGCTCCATGATTATTTGACAAACCCTTGGTCCAAATATAGCACATATGGAGTATACAAGCAAAATAAAAAGTATTTATTGGGAAACAAGCAAATTTTATTCTTGCCCAGGATAGTGTGTCGTAATCAACCGAGCTTCTGGACTTCACTAATTACTTTTTAAACAGAATCCTGATAATTATTCGCAGAGTGCCCTGGAACAGTATAAACAACTTTTGAAACTTACGAGTGCTTATTCGAAGAATGACGATCCTACCAGCAATGATTATAGGGATGAAACACATCAGAAGTGTAACATTATTTTCCAGCCATTCCCAGATGTAGGAGTTGCCCTATATCCTGGTCTCGACCTAGATAAGAAAATAGAAGATGAACTGCAGCCAGAATACGTTTACTGGAATAATGTAAATGAAATTGTCGACGGACTATGTCTACTAGTTGCTTCTCAGCAAACAGGAAATCATACTCATACGAATGATATATTTAACATAATACAAGAACTGCGTGAAGACGGCTACATAGAATGAGTCGACAAAATATTGCTAGGTAGCTGCACAAGCCTGCAAGGCGAATTTATGCCCGGCGTAAAGTGCAGATGTTTGGTTTACAGAGCTTGTATCAAGCAGACTCGGTTGAAATGATTCTTTATGATCATAAGAATAAAGGCTACAAGTACATGCTGACTGCTATTGACTGCTAAAGTAAATATGCATGGGCTGTGCCTGTAAAAACTAAGAGTGGCAGGGATGTAACAAATGCAATGAACATTGTTTTAAATGACAAAGGTTCGCCCGAGAATCTGTATAGGCCTACTGACCTCGGTAAAGAATTCTACAATTCATCATTTCAAACACTGATGTCAAGACATTAAATTAACCACTACTCTACTCACAGCGGTCTTAAGGCCAGTATCGTGGAAAGATTTAATCATACTTTGAAGAATGAAATGTGGAAACAGTTTTCAGCACACGGAAGCTACAAGTGGATGGATATATTGCCCAAGCTAGTGTCAAAATATAATCATAAAGTACATCGGAACACGAACATGAAGCCTGTTGATATCAAGGACAACTCTTTACTACAAACTGTTTACAAAAATGAGGAGAAATTGGACCTGCACAAACCTAAAGCAAAGGTGGGAGACTACGTAAGAATATCAAGAGTGAAGGGAACATTTACGAAAGGCTACACACCAAACTGGAGCACCGAAATATTTAAATTGGTCAAGATTCGTCACTATGAAACAAGAACCTACTACCTAGAAGACGTGGACGGTAAGGCTATTCGAGGCGGTTTCTACGGTGAAGAAATTCTGGATACCAAGTATCCAAACACGTATTTTGTCGAGAATCTTTTGAAGAAGAAAGGAAATAAAGTGTTGGTGAGGTGGTTAGGGTTCGATATAAGCCATGACAGTTGAATTCAGTAATCAGACATTGCGTACAAATAAAGCGAATTACATTGGCTTTGTATAAAGGAATGAATATTTTTAAAACTTGTGCTTCTCATTTGTGTCCTGTGTACATAGAAAAACTGTGGAAAGAAATTAAATTAGCACCGGCATATTTTTTTTTCTGATGAGTTATTACAAAAGAGAAAAAAGTAAATATATGCCAATGAAGGTAATTCTGAATTATCAGTCAAGATGGAAGAGGCAACATGTAATGATGAGTCTGCAAGTGAAAACGAAGATGAAATTTCTGGAAGTTTATACTGTTACATCAAGTGTCATTTCACTCGTTTGTGCACGAGAATATTGAACATCCTGATAAAATAAGTAACTTTTCCATGTAGAAGATGACCTGCCACAGGCACCTCCAGAACTGTAAATAATGTAAATATTTATTGTATATATTTCAATAATTTTCAATAACTTTTTTTGAAAAACTTAACATTGTATTTGTGAGACATTATTTCATATGCCTGTCATAATTTTTTTTTCTCAAAAAGCATCAGATGCAACGGTCCGTGTACACTCAAATCAATATTTACATAGCATACTATCTGTTAAGTATTACTAAAAGGTTTTAATATTATTAAAATTGAAATAATTATGAGTGAATAATATGATTGTGGTGACATAGCTCTGTGCATAACACATTAAGGTCTTGGTGGTACTCGCAATTTTTGTAGTAGATCAGATGTGAGGTGCTTGCCAAAAGAATCGTCACTTCGCTCTAGAAATGAGCTCTTTTAGTGTCAATAAGGGTGACTGTACCATATACTAGCCCGAGTACAGCGGATTATGTTGGTTGCGGCTGTTCCTCATCCTGAAGCATGTGTCAAAATGATTCAATTGCCTGCTTTGAGGTTTCATGCGTGCATTATTCGAATCATATAAAAATGATTCAATGGCCTGCTTTGAAGTTTCGTAGGATAGAAATAATTACACTAATTAACGTATATATAAAATCAATAAGATATAGGTACCCTAACAGCACAGAATATCCCAGGGATATCCCATATTTGTCCCGAATGTACCAAATATGTCCCGGACATTCATAGGATATCCCAAGGACATTCTAATGGTACAACAATTTTTTTTATAATCCATGACAAATTTAAATATGGACGTATAGATTTCAGTAATGTATGTACATTTAAAATATACTAAAACAGTTTAAAATTTTTAAGAATTTTTTTTTTGTGAATCCTTAAAGTA
Source organism: Medauroidea extradentata (assembly GCA_003012365.1). NCBI lineage: Eukaryota > Metazoa > Arthropoda > Insecta > Phasmatodea > Phasmatidae > Medauroidea > Medauroidea extradentata. Next base: position 40,455 of record PNEQ01062673.1, on the reverse strand, counting down.
TATTCATACAATATCCCAAAATAATTTATCCTGGATATCGTTTAAGTACATCCACTGTACACAGTAGATGTCTTGAAAGTACATTCATAGGTAAATGGGTTTTTGTTTTCCTTGGACACTGCTGGAGCCCGATTAAATATCGCTATTCAAAGGTGCAGCGCAAAATGTGCACCTATGTTACGTCGCTTTTGAATTAAATACGAAAGATATGGGTTGTCCCACGGATATCCAAAGTGTGATCACTTCAGAGTCATCCATGGGTCATCCTATGAATATAACAGCATATCCTATGTATATCCTGCAATCCGAAAAGGACAACCCATGGACATCCATGGGATGGCCTTGCGCTGTTAGAGTATGCTAATAATTTAAACGGAAGTAAATTAAATATAAACATTTATCTGGTACACAAGTTATTTTTATAAATACACTATTTAACCTTGTCCTGTCGTCAATGCACTCGTAGATCAGAGGGAGCCGACCCCCCCGTGGCTCAGTTGGTTGAGCGGCCGGCTTTGGTGCGGGGGGCTCTGGGTTCGATTCCCAGGTCTGGCTGGGTGTAAATTTGTGTTTGTCCATTTGGGTCTAAAAAATTTTCACTATACAAATTGTCTCACGAAAAGTACTGGGGTCACTCAAATTAAGTCACATTAAAGGTGGGAATGTTTGGTGCAGTGATGATGCGGAAGCTTCCGCATCGCCGCTTTACCAAATATTTTATAAAATAAATTAAAAAAAAAAAAAGAGGGCTAGGGCACTTGTCTGGTAACACAAAGTTGCAAGTTCGAAACCGACACCCAGCGAACTAAAAAATTTTAACTTGTTGAAAATAAAATCATAAGGTCTGTTCTCCCATATACGAACATAAGCAACTTTGCCCTTAACAGCAACAGCGACACTAGAGCACTCTAGCAGACATTGATGTAAGTGTTGGAGCTAACATGGCGGATGACGACTGGAGCACCACCTAGCAGCCAATGATGGAAACAAACTGCGACACCAGCGCTGCCTAGTAACCAACAATGGAAACATGGCGATGATAGCGCCACCTACCAGCCACCTATTGAAACAAACATAACCCATCCAGCAGAATATGACTAAAAAGGAAATTTCGAGGGAAAAAATTCCCTCGTGCAGGGAAAATATTCCCTCAACCAACAAGTGACTGCTGGAAACAAAATGGAGGACACGAAAGATGGACGACCTGATGTGACATGACATATGACTTAACATATGGCATGACATTAGACATAACATATGGCATAGGATATAACATATGATTTAACATATCGCATAAGACATAACATATGGCATAACATAAATTTCTTGAAATACTAAATCTTACATAATGAGGTGCGTCTTGCTATCTGATATAACACATATCTGAAACACTTCCGTCACGAAGGTCTGTAGAGTATGCTTTCGTCCTGCTGTAGTTATGATACACTACATTTCGTTCTGCGAACAGTTTGTGTAGACACGAGAGCCCGGTTTCGTTTGAAGAGTGCTGCAGGCGAGTTTAACTATCTAGTTATCACTATATTGGTCAGCTCGTTTTGTCAGTTTGGTCATCAATACATAATGTTCACTAAGCCTACCATACAGAGCTAAACATACATGTTTATATGCCATGGTACTTATAACTAACTGTTCAGGCCAACGAACAGCTAGAAGACTATAGTGAAGTTTTTATAACGGGATGGAGGTGAAAGTTGTCCGTCAAGAATTAACTATTTATATGAAAACATCAGTCACTTACGTGGTAAGAACTATATAGGCTCTTTTACTTTGAGTGCAGCAGTGCACAAGTGTTCGGTTCCAGTCAATTGCATTTTTTCGTATATCACGACCAACCACCATCCTGAGTGTGGTGTCGACCACATTCTTTGTTTTGACCTTGAACGTTGACACCTCTACTCATTCAAACTGAAATTTTTTTTTCTCACCACAAAAAATAGTTTACTTACTAACCTCAATTACGTGCTATATAATATGGTGCCATAAGAATATGCATGCATATGGTTACGTTATCATATGAATGCATATGATTGTACTATCATACGCATATGGCTATGTTATTATGTGTTAATATAATCATATATGTACATGTATAATTGCATATAGAAGAGTTGGCATGTACATATGTTGGCATGAGGTTATTAAAACGTATATATGCATGCATATAAACATCAATTAAATGTTTCAAATTAAAATATTTTTATGGTGAGAGAAAATAATTTCAGTTTGAATGGGAAGAGAGATCAAAGGACCGAAAAAAAGAAAGTTACAGAATAGGCCTCCAGGACAGCAGAAACCACTTCAGTTATCATATTACTCCATTTTATTTAGTTGAGGGAAGCCAGCAAAGTTGCTGTATAATATTGGTTTCGTTAACTGAGTGCAAGTGTCTCGAGGTTCATTGTTCTAACATGGCAATAAGACAATTCTATACAGTGTTGTTGTCAAAGAACTAATTATATGGATGCGATCAAAATAGATCAACAATATAATTTTATTTGACAATACCACTTTCATCAATGGTTTTTGTTAAAGAGATTTTTTTTATACGCTGTTGTGTGTTCGTAGACATGCAAAAATTACCCTAAGTGCTCCCACCTTAAATAATTTACAAATAGAACTGGAACACTTTTCTTTACAACGTGCAACTTTTTGATACTTTCGGATAAAACGACAAATAACTGAACGAGAGCGTATCAGACTATCAGGTAACCAGTACTTCAGAGCCGCCTGACATTGGAGAAGTGGAAGCAGAGGAGAGCAGAGGTGTAAAATTGAATAAAAAGTAAACAATTTCATAACGAGTAGAAGTAGGTATATCAGTATATGTGGCTGATTGTTTTAAACTGTTAAGAGCATTCATCACTGCTATGGAAATATAATTTTTAAACACTTATAATTCGAACTGTCAGGTACAAAATGACACCTACCTTTTCAGGACAGCACACAATTATAAGTTAAAGGTTCAAATGTTGACCCTACTGAAATCAATTGTGTAGTTTTTGTTCAAAAACTACTTAAATTTGCAAATTAAATAACATCTTTTTAGGGATATTTTAGCATTGATTTCCAAATTCGCAACTTAATATTCCTAAGTTTTGTTCCTATAGGATTATAGCTATATTCTTTACCAAATAGGTTCTACATTCATCCTTTGTCAGCGTCGCAAGGATTTCAGATAAAAATTTTAATTTCGAATGTATTGCACACCGGAGTCGACGAGTGGTGGAAGGTTCGCGCGATGTGTAAGAAACACGATGCAAGGCAGGAGAACGTATGAAGAAGCGTGCGTGAAGGAGGCAGAGAAGACTGATCCATTAGCATATTGTGGTCAACAAGACACCCCGCTGTGAGGAGTGAAGGTCGCAGCAGGGTACAAGGGTTGTAGCCCAGGAATCTAGGGCCATTTTCGGCCCAAACCTCCAAAAAAATTGTCCAAAGCTGAAATTTGGCTCACTTGCAGAGTCCAACATGCTTAATAACAAATCAAAACTTTACCGCTCAAATCCGTGTGCGTCACGTCGAAATCGTGCAACAAAGTCATAAGTGACGCGTTAGTGCAGCGTTATACTAAACTGCCGTCATGAGGCGTAACTTTTACCGTACGATTAAAACAAATAGTTCAAAATAATCTAGAAACTCTGTTCTACGTAAATATGTTAAGAAATACCTAAAAATGTTAAGTTAACTATTCACCGTAAAACAACGAAGTGAAGGAATGTATTATTTTATCAATGTTGTGGAAATTCGACAACGATTATCAGCAAAACTAAACGTCTACGTGAAAAACATGCCAAGTATATTTTATTGCCCATTCTTTCAGCTTTCTATTGGTATGTCAGTGAACAAGTTAGCGTATTTCGTTGGATCACTAGAGCAGTCCGAGCGTCGCAGTGTACCAGGTTCGGCGCGGTGGACAGGTCAAGCAGCTAACACAGAATAGGTGCGTGTATTTCCGGGAATTCCAAATGTCTAGGGTTAGAAACATACCTACTTCGGCACACAAATGCCTTCTATTTAGTCTGTATCGATTCTCGTCAGATTTATGACAGGTTACTGCATTTTCGGTGGCCGGTATCTCAGTGAACCTAATTTCTCCGAGAAAATTGTAAAAATTTCTCGGCAATATTTTTGAGTGTGTGTTCTTTTTACAATATGTCATTTACAGAAGAAATAAGAGAACATATTATTACCTTAAGCTCTGTAAAATAAACAGGCTATTTTCTTTGTACGTGGGAATTAGGATATTTCATACAGTGCTTGTGAAGATGTCGGTTAAGTCGCAGGTTACTTGAGAAGGATTATGCTCAATGGTGAAAAAAAATTGTGAAACGTACAACGTGAGTGTAAAACCTATGGAAATGGAGACTATTTCTTTTATAGAACTTATTGTGAACGTTGCAGAATGCGTATTGATATACAAATATGTATGTTTAATTTTAAAAAATTGCATATTTATAAATAATAAGTGTCCATTTACAAATAAATTTTTGTACATTTTACAATAATTGGTTGAAATGACACCAAACATTTTTTTTGGAAACCACTTCCCAAGATTTTTTTGTAAAAATACAAAATATTTTGTAAAATATGACAAGTTTGAAGGTTATTTTGTTTGACATCAAACACTGCTCATAAAAATATGTCTCAGTATTGTTCACAGGCATTTGGAAAATTTAGACCGCTTTATTGACCTACGACATTCTTGTTGTAGTACCTAAACTGATAAATGTTTTGACATAATTTTACGAACACTTTTGGTAAAGTCTGATTTTTTAAATGTATTGTTTAAATGAATACAACGGCTATCACACATCACGTTGCTTTAGAGAATATGGAGAAGGGTAGGTGTGTACGCTTTGTTCGATGATAGGCTTCATTTCTGAATCTGAATGACTTATACTGTGGTCAACCAGCAGAAATAACCAATATGGAGAATAACCACGTGCACAGAACGGAACATGTGTGTGGAAAGAGGAATTAACCCAGATGGGCACGTAAGACGAACATCTTTTCGTGAAAATTTCTGGTTTCTATGAATGCGGAAAACAAGTGATGCTGTCTTTATCAGGTTACATATATCGTTGTAGCAGAAGCTAGGTATCACAATTTTTGCAGTAAACTTTCGCGAATGGTTTCAATTTATGCCGAAATAGAAATTTCAGTGCTGGTCGTCCTATCAACACAAACAAAAATAAAAGTTTTGCAAAGCTTTGTTCTTTTTAATAAGAAAAGCTGTGAACGTCGATTTTCATTGACAGAACTGTGCGGTTTCAGGGTCAGTTCTGGAGAGGAGACATCCTGTAGGAATAAAAATTTTAAAAGAAAAACAGGACAGTTACATTTCAGTGCTTTGAGAAACCGTACACAGAGAAAAAGATTTGGTACATTCAACCGTGTACTTCTTTGTATATGGCGAAACAAGCGTGTGAAATTTGAATCAACCAAATATTCGCTTGCCACTAAGGTTTAGTTCTCTCAACAAGATTGTTTAATCAAATTAAATGTACATTTTGTTAGAACAACCAAACCAATATTTGACACATTTCATATATTGCTAAAGAAACAAAGATTTTGTTGGATCAAATACATACTTGTTACCCCACATACAAACGTATACATCGTAAAACTGGAACAAACCTTTTTCTCCGTATAAACATTTAATCAAACTAAATAAAATAACGAAAATAAAATCTTGTGACGTCAAGGTACCCTAGTTTAATTTAAATAAAGTACGCACATTACACACAATCTTTAAAAATGACAATACCTGTGTAGATGCAAATCAACAAACACTAAGTTCTCTTGGACTTGATATTGTTCATATCAGAGAAATAGCGCATCCTGCCGAAACTTATTATTCACTTGAAGATTTGTGGCTGTATGGAACATGGGCAAATATTCCCTCATCTCCTTCGTAGAGTGGTTAGATTATAAACGTTAAAAGTGGACGTGGACATCGCAACGCAAGCAAAATGAGTTTCTTCCACTCATTAACTTGAACTCTGGAAACCCAAGCGTAATCTATACAACGTTGTGCTGTGCTATGCTATCTTATACCTAAATAGTAAGGAAACAGGGTCAGTTTGGCACTTTGTAATGTTTAGTCAACCTCTTTAAATTAAGGTGGTTGATATAATTACATGCAATATTTCTGGAGAACTAGCCAATGCGACTGCGACATGGAGGCTTCCATATTTTGATGTCTTTGAAGGAATCAGTGGGACACACATTCTCAGGCAGTAATTTGCTTCAATGTCTGTCACATCTGTGATCTCACGACATGCACATACAAAATCGTTTCGTGTCCATTTCCTTATTCAAGTAGCTCTTGCTCATTTAATATGATGCATGTGATCCGATAAAAATTATATGAAGTAAATTGAAATACAAGTGTTCACAGGATTCTCTGAAAATAAACTTCCAGCATTAGGGCGCTCCAAACTCAGAGCTGTGACGCGAGCAAGGATAGTGATATAAGCTACATGTTAATTAGTATTCTACGTGGCTCGGTACTTGTATAACCTACGTACATCCCACCATTTTCGGTGAGGCCCGCACTGCTACAAAATTTTTTTAGAGCTTTTAAAAAATACTATGAAAGTACTCGAAAACGTTTCATAAATATTTTCCTGTAATTTTATTCCTATAGCAATATTCTCCTCTTTTAAATGAAGAAATGATTTCTGTCCGATAGCGATGTCAATAAAAATGATAGCACCGCCGAACATAATTTAACTTGTAAATCACTATCCTTGCTCATGCCACGACTCTGGTAGGCAGCGCACTCAATGAACACTGTCTTGTCCATTACTGTAAATACAAAGATTGACAGCGTATCCGTCAGTCGCACTGTAGATCTATGTCAATATTTCGACCAAATAGGTCACACACGGCAGTTTATCAACGCACGTTTCACAGGTTTTGCCGTTTACGAACAATATTTCATTCAGTACATGAAAATACACCACTAAACTACCTAGGTACTTTCAGCATATTTTAAAATGTCAGTGATAATTGTATTTTTTTGCAGTTATATAGTCTTTACTTATTTCTCATTTTGTGTGGTAAACTGTGATTTAGTTATTTTCGTAGAATTTTTATGCTAGGCCTAGCAGTCTGTGATTTAATGTAACGTTTTATGTATGTATAATAGAACTATGATAAAAAATTTTGCTAATTATCACTACAAATCGGTAATTTAAAAATGGCAAAATTATTTTATGAATTGTAGATAGTATTTAAAACAAATCGAGAACCCATCCTGACCATAAATTTAAGTGTCAATGATGTCGAGAACGAGCAGAGGGAAGTGGAATGTAGCAATAGTTTGACCTGTCCACCGCGTCGAACCAGGTACACTGCGACGCTCGGTCTGCTCTAGTGATCCAATGAAATACGCTAACTTGTTAACTGATATACCAATAGAAAGCTGAAAGAATGGGCAACAAAATATACTAGGCACGTTTTTCACGTAGACGTTTAGTTTTGCTGATAATCGTTGTCGAATTTCCACAACATTGATAAAATAATACATTCCTTCACTTCGTTGTTTTACAGTGTATAGTTAACTTAACATGTTTAGGTATTTCTTAACATATTTACGTAGAACAGAGTTTCTAGATTATTTTGAACTATTTGTTTTAATTGTACGGTAAAAGTTACGCCTCATGGCGGCAGTTTAGTATAACGCTGCACTAACGCGTCACTTATGACTTTGTTGCACGATTTCGATGTGACGCACACGGTTTTGAGCGGTA
>PNEQ01062673.1:27500-32577 GCA_003012365.1 Medauroidea extradentata | reverse complement strand
GGGGAAAATTTCTTGCACTTCTCAAGTCCAGGTTCCCTACTCGCGCTGAGAAAGAAGTTTAGGCGCGCTGAGAAACTGTCGCAATGGATTATCGCAAGTCCAGTAAAGTCAGATTATTTACATCGGAACATAGTTATAAATTTTACCTTGCAATATAAACATAATAACTGAAGTACGTACGTCTTAATGCTGTGTCACAAAATTGGTAATATGCTTATTTTTAACTATGGAATTAACGAGTGATAATTAGTTGTTAATTCGGTTTTTCGGTAACGACTGCAGGGCAAAGTAAAAAGTTATACGTCTAATGAATAAATTACGTTTATGAAATGAAAATAAGCAATAACAAAGAATTCACTACACAGAGTGATGAATCATCGTATGACATTTGGTACTGGATTTAAATAAATATTGTTGCATGCTGCGTTTCTGAGGGCGGGCTGGATGGGGCCTGTGTCAAAACACCTTGAGGGCTGGCCCATGACTCAAAGCCCGAGAGTCTAACAGTGGGAATCCCGCCGAAACTACGTCACAGATACCTGTCCCAACTGCGTTTTTGCCCTGCGAAGCGGCGTACGTGACTCAAACCACATCCGAAACATGATGAAATATCTAATTTCAGACCCCTGTAATGCGGTAATTCCCCTGCTGTTTTGCCTGGTATATAAGGGCTGAATCGACAAATTGTGGAGAGTTCGCTATTGGTCGTGCTAGAGGAAGGTGCTATGGTTGTGGAGATAGACTGGTGAAGACATCATGGTGATGTCAGTGTCTACTGTGAGGCGGCAGGCGGCTACCTTCGGAGCAGTGTTGGACGAACCAAGAGGACTGCTGCGGCGGGCTGACGGGCGAAGAAGGAGGTACGCGACGGGAGTCGAACCGAAGTCCTCAAGAGTGAAGACAGCGGTGCTCTCGGGGTGCTGCGCAGCACACGGCGATTCATCACTACGGCGGACTATTAAGGTTGTACACTGTCACTACTTGAAAGATGTTGATTGTATATATGACTGAATTTTATTGTGATTCGTACTGTTTGGTTAATTGATGGTAGACATTTTTGTGCTTTAATTGTGAAAGTTAATTAACGTGTCTGTGACACAGTGGTAATTGTGTGCATAACTAATTGTGTTGTGAGAGTTATAGTTGATTACTGTTTTGTGTATTTCGTAGCTTTGTGAGCTATTAAATCCAGTACTTAATTTTACTCTTTTATTTCTAATTATAAGACCTCTATCCCAAAAGAATTAATGGGAATTGCCCACAATTAAAGTTTATGTCTCAAACTTGTAACACTGGTGTCAGAAGTGGGATAGAGGCATAATGTAAATTCAATAATTAATCATGCAAACTTAATCATTGCACACAATTGCTATTTAATTAAATTGAACCACTTCATAAATTCTAAGTTTAATTTTCAATTGTAAATGTGAATGATTACAAGAAAATTGAGAATGTTAGTAATCTTGTAGATAGTGTAAATGAAAATGTTGATAAGAAAATAGATAGTGTAAATGAAAATGTTGATAAGAAAATAGATAGTGTAAATGAAAATGTTGATAAGAAAATAGATAGTGTAAATGAAAATGTTGATAAGAAAATAGAGAATGTTTGTAATCTTGTAGACAGTGTAAGTGAAAAGGTAGACAAAGTGAACGAAGTGGTGGACAGAAAAATAGACGATATTAAAGAAATGGTGTACGAGGAAATAGAGGCTGTACACGAGAAGGTAGGCAGCGTAAAGGAAGAAATGGACTACGTGAAAAATAGCATGCAGCAACAAATGGATGAGCTGAGGAAGGAGTGTCAAAACTTCTCCATGGTAGAGAGGGTGGCCATCTTGTTACCGGAGAAGACATGGGCATTGCTGAATCAATACCTCAAGGCGGTGAAGAGAAGACCACGAAGTTTCAACCAGGCTATAGTGTGATTCCCAACCAGGCAGAAAATGGGCTGCGACATGTTTCTGTATCTAGTATGCCTGCATCGAACATTGGAAAAGGAATTTCTGTCAAGCCTGCTCCTTACGATGGTCAAACTCCATGGCGAGAATACCAAAACCAGTTCGAGTTTGTGGCAACCATAAATGGTTGGTCTGACCAGCAACGAGCCTACTACCTTGCAGCTGTGCTGAGGGGACCTGCCCTCAGTATACTCCAGTCGCTTCCAGAACAACAACGTCTGGAATACTCGACATTAGTTACTGCCCTGGAGCAGCGTTTCGGAGACAAGTACTTACGACATGCCCACCATGCCCAACTAAGAAGCCGCACCCAGAGACCAGGAGAGCCACTGCAAGAATTGTGGGAGGACATTGTGCGACTCGCCCATTTGTCACTCGAGGGATGTCCAGAACAGGCACGGGATATCATAGCTGTCGGCTTCTTCGTCGATGCTATCGCCGATGTAGAGGTGCGCCAAGCAGTTCGCCTGGCAGCTCCAAGAACCATGCAGGATGCCCTGGCCAGAGCACTGGAGGTCGAATCTGCAAGAGGGCCATCAACTCGGTGTGCTGTGCGGGCAGTCGCACTGTCAGGCGACTAGAGAGACAACAACCTAGAGAACATCCTAAAGAGAATGGAAACAACAATAAATGCAATAAAGAACAAATTCACTCCGATTACACCCCGCCCTCGACAACAGGGGCGACCAAGCTGTTGGGAATATGGAGAGCCCAGACACCTAAGAGCCCAGTGTCCACTGTGGCTACAGAAAAACAGAAGCCAAGAGCAGGATGAGACTGCTCGATCTGGCCAGCCGTCGGGAAACATGTAAGCACCGGTCTTAAGGGGCGAAGGTCGGTGACTAAGAGAGATGAGACCCCAGAATTTCTTCAAGTACGCTCAGTGAAGCAAGAGTTTGATGCAATCCTAGTGGAGGGAAGTCTGGATAATGTTTCTTGCCATATGGTTGTAGACACTGGAGCAACCATTACTGTTGTCAGACAGGACATCTTGGGGCCTTATCCCCAGCAGTCACGGAGCCATAATTACAAACAAAGCTTTCTGACGACAGTGACAGGCGAGACCACACCAGTGAAGGGGAAGAAAAAGATACAGTTGAAGTTGGGTGACCTCTGCATTGAGCACGAAGTGTACATAGCCGACATAGAAGATGAATGTTTATTGGGCCTCGATGTGTTGCGCAAGTTAGAGTGCTGTATAGATACTCGGTCGGGAGTACTAAAGGCTGGTAACCGAGAACTGGTAATGATGCCACGAAGCGAACTATCCTCGCCAACCAGCTGCCAAGTGGTCTGTTGCGAGACAATTGTTTTGTCAGAGTCCAGTGAGATTGTCATTCCCGCACGGTGTCGAGGCAATTTTGTGCGGCATGTAGCTTTGGTCGAACATATGAGAAGAGGAAGCAGCTTACCTGATGAGGTGGCGATAGCAAGAACATTGGTTTCACCGAGTTCTGGAAATTTACCTGTTCGTATGGTCAACTTGTCGAACAGGGCAATCCAGCTTGAGGAGGGGGCCATAATATGTGTGTGCAAACAAGTCTCCCAAATAACTACAACCGATAAAGAAGCCATCAAGTCAGGCGACCTTAATGGGTCTATGCCAGAACAACTCAAAGAACTACTGACTAGAACTGGAGACAAGAAAAGGCTGTGGCAGAACTTCTGAAGAAAAACAAGATAACTTTTTCATGTGGGCCACTAGACTTTGGCAGAACATCCGCTGCACAACATCACATTGATACAGGAGAAGCTAGGCCAATCAAGCAACCCCCAAGACGACTACCTCTGACTACACAAGAGACTGTGGACGGCATCTTGAAAGAAATGAAGGACTTGGATGTGATCGAGCCGTCGGTCAGCCTTTGGTAATCACATGTTGTGTTAGTTAAGAAGAAAGATGGGTCCAAAAGATTTTGCGTGGATTACCACCGGCTGAATGATGTGACCAAAAAATACTGCTACCCCCTCCCCCGGATTGATGACACACTGTACAGCTTGACAGGGTGACAATGGTTCTCTACACTTCACATGAAGAGTAGCTACTGACAATGTGAGGTGGCGCAAGAGGACAGGGAGAAGACAGCCTTCTCTGTGCAAGGGAAAGGAACTTGGCAGTTTAAAGTCATGCCGTTTGGGCTATGCAATGCCCTTGCTACCTTCGAACGACTAATGGAAAAGATCCTACCTCTAGATATTTGCCAAGTTTACTTAGATGATATCGTGGTCACCGGTAAAACATTTGAAGAACACTTTACCTGATTAGATTCCGTGTTTCAGAAAGTGGCTGCTGCAAATCTTAAGCTGGTTCCCAAGAAGTGCCACTTGTTCCAAAAGAAAGTCAGTTTCCTAGCGCATGTGGTATCAGCTGATGGAATCCAGACTGACCCAGAAAAAACCAGGGCAATAAAAGACTGGCCACAACCAACAGACAGGACACAGGTGAGAAGCTTCCTTAGACTCTGCGCTTAGTATCGGCGGTTTGTACATGGATTTGCTATAATTGCCAAACAACTACATGAACTTACTGAAGCTGAAAGAAAATTTCTGTGGACCCCTGAATGTGAAGCCTCTTTCAGAAAATTAAAAGAAGTTTTAATGTCCCCTCCAGTTTTGGGCTTCCCCGATAATGAAGGCGAGTTTATATTGGACACAGATGCGAGTGATGTAGGCATCGGTGCTGTGTTATCACAGATTCAAGATGGAGTAGAGAAGCCTTTAGAATATTTCAGCAAACTGCTGCAGAAACCAGAGAGAAACTATTGTGTCACTTGCAGGGAGCTATTGGCAATGGTGAAGTCCATATCACATTTCCAACACTACTTAAATGGCAGACACTTCACTTTACGAACAGATCATGCTGCTCTACGCTGGCTGCTGAACTTCAAGAATCCCGAAGGACAAATAGCCCGATGGAAACAACACCTACAAGAATACAACTTTGATATACAACACCGTGCTGGTCGTTCCCATAATAATGCAGATGCATTATCCCGCAGGCCTTGTGACCCCTACTGTCGTCATTGTGAATGGCAAGAAGAGAAGAGAGGAGGAGTGTGCTATGTTAGAACCACAAGGCTTCAGGCATCAACAGCCGATAGGAAGTTCTCCTGGACT
>PNEQ01062673.1:0-22500 GCA_003012365.1 Medauroidea extradentata | reverse complement strand
AGGGGGTCAAATATCCAGGCGAGTGTCCAGACCTGTTCTTCTACGACCGTGAGTTAGGTAAAAAACTTAATATTAGTTCTATAACAAAATTCAATTTCATTTCAACGAAACAACACTTTCTTGCAACAAATGTGGGTTCTTTAAGATTTTTTTCTGCAACACACAATAGTTGAAATTCTTTTGGCTGTATTAGTTCAGAAATAGGCGTGTGTTATACAAAATTTAAATAATATTTTTTTACTGATATTTGAAATATCAATTAACTTATTTGCAACGGATATTTTTGTATTGTTACCCACATTCATATTACAACAAATATTTTTTTGCCCTTCTACAGAAACGAACGTGACATTATCTAGTAATGAATGATACAGACATTGTTGAGAATAGAGTAAATTGTGGCAGTACACTAACGATTCCAAATGAATTTCATGTTAACGACAAACATGATGATGGTCCAAGAAATAATTTATGAATGTCACTTAGAGCTATGTGCAATAGGTAATGATAATAGTTACAGAACATAGTTCAAAATTTTACAACAAGAATACCAATTGCAGTTGCTACCCTGCTAGCCACAGATATTTCTGATTCTTCTCGTGTGACATCACTTTTGAAATATAAAATATAGTAATAATTGTGAATTCCTACCACTATTTATCTCAGTAGCTTAAACTGCTAGTAATAAGATCAGGCCCATCATTCCTGCAAAATCAACAAACAGTGACATCACACAGGTCGCCGGAGCTACATCATCCAGAATTAGTGACTTTAGGCCCTTCGCCTCAACAGAACTACCAGCAGTGACTTCTCACAGTTTGTGTCAGTGTCAACAGTCAGTAATGATATTTCGTTATTTGCCTCATCACCAGCTGCAAATTGTACCAGTACACCATTTGCGAGAGCAACATCACTCAGTATTAGTGATATCGTTTCCGTTGCTGTCGAATAATTCTCATCAATGTCTAGTCGGCCTACTAGTAGTAACATCAGCGCGTTCATCTTAGTAGCAAATACGAGCAGTGTAAGCGCACAGTTAATGTTAGAAGCTCCACTGAAGACCAATATTAACATTTTGAGAAAAAAGTCACTCGTAAACAGCGACTAATCAGATTTTTCAGACTCACTGGAAATCATATCATGATACTGATGTACTATTTGGTTGCTAAATGCCAGCCAAAACATAAAGATAATTAATCACAAGTTTCTATTCAGGGATCATACATACGTGGAGGTTGATGAGTTGCACAGAACTATTGAAAGTAAAAGAAAGAAACTAATACTCTGGAGACTTTTACTTGCAATGATTGGGCGCGTCTAGTGCGTGAGAGTGGAAAGAATATTCACGATCTGAGAATAGAGTTGGACAACTTCAAGAACTTCAGTTCATTAATTGAAATAAAACTGTAATGAGAAAATAAGTGGTTATTTCAAAAATGGTTCACCCCAAGTTCGAAAAGAACTGATTGGTAACAATTTCTTCAAGACTTCATTAGACGAAGAATTTCAGGGAGTTGACATGCGGCGGAATAGACACCTTCGGGTGGTAATGGCCAATTTCATTCCAGTTATTTCAGATAAGAAATAGCCTATGATATAAGTAAGGTGAAGTACAATGACATCACGAAACTTGTGTAGTGGGTACCACGAGAGTATAGGACCTATTTCGAAAGTCTGACATTCACCGAAAATGCTGACGAGTATCCAGCCCAGCAGAGTGACATGTACAGCTATTCATGGTGTACCATACCAAGTGATTTATTGTAATACCTATTAATTAATGCATTTCATTAATGAAAGTATCTACTTCTAATCCGGTACCGCTTATTTTAAACTTCACTTGTCCTGTTAAGTTGGTTTAATTTTAACCCAGAGTCTCGTCAAAGAATGTCTTCCATAGTTTTCTGGTACAGTATTATTGTTGTTATTAAGTTTTATTATTATTATTTTTAGATTTACATGTGAATAAAAATAAAGGAAACAATTATTGCATTGTAGAGTAAACTAATTTTATTTTGCAAATAACTTATGACCCTTCAAAGCTGTTTAAATAGCAAAGGAATAGTAACAGCAAAGCAGCCTAGTCTGTATCTACAAGTACTGCTTGGTGCTACACTATCACAAGTCCATTGTACTTAAATTATTAATTTTTATTTTTACATTATATACACTGCAATAGTAAACAATGAATATTTTAATGCGTAATTGTATTAGCTGCTTTCCATAGGACTCTTAACCTTAGAAATGCATAGTTTACATGTGTAGATATTGCTGCAAAGTAATGATTATTTATTTTATTGAGTTTCTGGAAAATGATATAGATGTGACACGATAGTACGGTTCTGAGGTACAGAATAGACGAACAATTCAGCATTGCTACCTTCGCTTTGCTAGACAAAATCGTGCACATTGGAAAGCCAACTGTTTAATTCCCGGCTGGGTCGGGAATCGTCCCGGACGATGCAGCTGTCGGCGGGTTTTCTCGGAAATATCCAGTTTCCCCCGCCCTTATCATTCCGGCTTGCTCCATACTCACGTCGTGCAACCCCTCACCAGTGCTAAAGACCTCGACCAAAATTTCTCACTCACCACTACTGCGAGTTTAGCATAGGAAGATCGCGTTTAGTGGGAGTGATAACGTCTACATAAACTCATTATCGAATGCCGTACCTTTGCCAGTCATCTTTTCTACAGAGCCTCGTCAAGTTATGGAATTTTTACTAGCGGTAAATTTTGTTGCGAACTTATATGTGCCAGTAGTGAGTTACAATTTAGTTAGAAACCAAACGGTAAGGATCGTAATTTTGATACTTAAAATGAATATATTGGCGCTTCGCTGGTAATTATTACCGACCTTGCACGCTATCTAAGTTTTTTTTAAACATATGATTCACATGATAAGTTTCATATTGCACCTCTAGTCGGTATTATATAAAGGGAAATCAAATAGAGCTTTAAACCGTAATTTAAAAGCAACATTGGCGATCTTGTATCATAATCATAAAATGTGGGAACAACATTTGTAAATAATTATTTAATGATATGTGTACTGTTCCACACGAATTTCTCCTTCTTTTTATATAATATCTTGATTTATAACAATCCATGTTGAATGACTTTTTTCTTTGTTCACTTACTCCCGAAGTGACAATAATAGATATATCATTTCCTGTAACCTATAGGTGGCTGAATATGAGTTGGCATTTCAGTCCGGTAAATGCCGTATTTGTGCACTTTTATTCCTTTGGTGAAAGAAACAATAAAATTTCCTTTTTCGTCTATATTAAAGAAAAAACTGTTGCTAGTATACGTTAATTATAATATAATTATAATGTATATTTTGTTGTGTTGCTGCGATGTTAATTTTAATATAATTCTAATGTATATTTTACTGTGTTGCTACGATGTTAATTATAATATAATTTAATGTATATTTTGTTGTGCTGCTACGATGCTAGTTATAATATAATTAAAATGTGTTGTCGTAATGAAATCGTCCCTTATGGCTTCTATGAGGACACAGTGGTTACATAATGTGTGCGTGTTTGTATGTATACATATACATGTATTAGGTGCCGAAGCCTAGAAGAGCTGGAGGCCGTGGTCAGACCATTCGCCTCCTGCCAAGCCGATCCGGGTTTGATTTTCGGCGGGGTCGGTCCCGGATTTTCGCATGTGGGAATCGTGCCGGACGTTGCCGTTGGTCGACGGGTTTTCTCGGGGATCTCCCGTTTTCCCCGCCCTTTCATTCCGGTGCTGATCCATACTCACCTCATGTCACCTCTCACCAGCGCTGAAGACCTCGATGTTAAGCGCTGACCAAAAAAAAACCTCTCTCTCTCACTCGCTTTAGAAGAGTTCTCTTCTAAGTTCAAGTCACTAAACTGGCATGTAATCTTATCGACGAAAACTCATGCCTATGACACAGTTAATGGACACTCGATTATTACATGAAGTATTATGGAAACTAAAGATGTATTGTACAAGTCTACACACGGAAAAGAATATTTTGTGGCAGTTACAAAATATTTTGTGGGTATTTACCACGCAAAAGTTATTTTGTGGTCACCACAAAAACATCTCGTTGATACCACTAAAATATTGTGGCCACCACAAAATCATTTTGTGGTTCCTACATAATAATATTGCAATGAAGGCTTCCTTCAAAATTTTTCTTTCGGTGTATCTTTTAAATGATTCTACGTCAATATTTTGATACATAAAAAGAGCCGCAAAACAACAATTTTCGCCATTCTCGGCAACGTAAAAATAAACTTCGGAGATAAATGGAGGATCTGAAATTGGTATACACACATTTAACGTTCTTAATATGCTATTCCTAAGCAGAGGATGCTTAGCACTTCGAGCAGTTTTCTGCCGAATCTCTGAACGCCGTACGACGACCTGGGCATGGTCATCTCAACATGTTGCATCGAAGTTGTCTACAAACTGGGCCCACACGAAGTGATGAAACTCTATAAGGATTATTTTACGGTGCCTCGTGATAGTATAGGCTCCTCGCATCCACGCACATAACAAATCAATGAAACAGGCTTTCATAAACGGAAGCCAATTTCGTTAGACTATAAAGACGGGTGCCGGTCCGTGGAACTTTGCTGTTTTTAACAAGTTCCTCTGCTAATACTTACATGTGTAGTTTATGCACATGTTTTTCAATTTATTGCGTCATCTGGTTCGTATGTTGAAGTATAACTTTCTTAACGAAATCAATTTTTTATGATTTCTGATTGGTTGATATAGCAATAAACTTTGTAGTCTTGAGGTCAAGACGATATTTTTATCTGCTGTTTCTGCATTTGCTTTGTTGACATGCGATAAAGACATTAATTTTATGTTCAATAAATATTTTTGTCTTCCATGTGTCGCTAGGGCATACAAGCGATTGAGGAAAACCCGTCAAAACAGAATTCCAATTGGCTGACCTGTCCGCAGGAAAAGAGTTACAATCCTGCATGATTTTTATTTGACTCTTATGATAAGGATCTTGGAAACGGAAGAAGCAACGTTCAACTACGTGCTTCAAAGCTGTTATCTTTTAAAAGAAAAGTAATTTTGATTTTTTTATTTGCAAATAAAGTGTTTTTATATTTTCTTACAGCTTTATTTTATAGACCAACGTAACGACCGGTCCAATATGTTTCGTGGTAGTAAATATTAAGACAATAAAGTATTTTGAAAGATTTTTTAAGGTTTTATACGAAGGCTCTGCAAGGCCATATGCGCGTATTTTAAATTAAACTTGCGACAACAGATACAAAATATTTGCCTGTGTCATCACTAGTATAAATGAATGGAGGGAATGGAAATATGAAATAATAACTGAACTTGAAACTGTGATTAATATCTATCAGTGTCAAAACTTGATTCAATGACGGTGATGTATGACGAACACACAAGAAAACAATATTAATAATACTAACTTTTAGCTTACTTTCCGAAGGAAAAATGTTGGCTAGTAAGATCACTTTCCTATTTGTGTCTGTTGGTGTGGGTGTGAGTGTGTGTGTAGGTGTGGGTACGTGTGTGTCTAGGTATGTGCGTGTGCGTAGGTGCGTGCGTCTCCGCTAACTTGTACACGTTAAGTACTTAATAACCTAACTGGACTTTGTGTATTTCGTTTATACCATATTTATATTTTTAAAATGTCGGCCTTTTTAACATTTTTCGATCAAACTAGCTACATAAGGAATTATAATTTGGAATTTCTTCAAACTCAGTACTCATGAAGAACCCAGTAAGGTGACTTGACTTTTATGTTTTTAGTTTATATATATATATATATATATATATATATATATATATATATATATATATATATATATATATATATATATATCACATATGTATACGTCATATAGTTACATTTTTCGCAAAATATGCTATAGCTGAGGAAATATTTCATCGAATTTGATCACACTACGTACTCACATACTACTTGAATTTTGTGTAATTTGTACATTCCGTGTTCACATTTTCAAAACAGTTGCCATTTTTATGTTATGACGTATTTGATAAAAAAACTTTTTCAGAATTTCAATTTGTGTATTTCGTTCATCTCATGGTATTATCTTAAAAATGGCAACAATTTTTACATTTTGATCATAATATAACGTCTAGGAAAAATTATTCAAAATGTCATCGAAAATGGTACACATTTACTACATACAACGCTGACTTTGACTTTTGCATATTATGATCTTCGGTGTTTGTATTTTCTTAATGTGGCAATTGTTATATTTTTAGTATAGTTTTACATATCTGAGGATGTAATTTTATTACTTTCATTTATCTTGTATGTATGTATATCGCTCATTCAACGTGCATATTTTTTTTACGAATTTTTATATTTTTAGCATATAGTATGACTTTTGAGGAAACATTTCTCCGGATTTCACCACATTAATTTTTAGTACATATATAGTACTACTTAGTAAGCTAACTCAGTATTTGTGTTTTTCGTTTATCCTGTTGTCATATTATCAAATATTGTGGCAATTTTTTAAAAATATTTTTTGCAAAATACATTACATCTCAGGAAATATTTTTCCGTATTTCATCATACTTGGAATATACATACAGCATACTGAACTAACATGATTTATGTGAATTTTTTCGGCCTATGCAACTAATTTGAAAATAGCGGCTATTAATTAATTTTTTTGCATAGTATGACAAATATGAAGAAATACTTTTCCGAAGTTCATCAATCTTGGTACTAATTTACTACTCTGTAATCTGACTTGACTTTTGCGTTTTCGTTCATCCTATGTTCATATTTCCAAAACGGCGGTCATGTTTACATTTTTAGCATAATATGACATACCTAAGTAAATATTATTCAAAATATCGTCAAACTCGGTACATGTACGTACTACATAAAAAGTTGACTTGACTTTTGTAAATTTCGTTTATTCTGTGTTCGCATTTTCTTCTTGTTGGCAATTTTTAAATTTTTATCGTAGCATAACATATCTGAGGAAATACATATTTCTGATTTTCATTAATCTTGGTGCACGTGTACTGATTAGTAAGTTGACTTGACTTTTGTGTATTTCGTTTGTTGACTGTGAATATTTTCAAAACGGACGTCAGTTGTATGTATTTTTTTAGCATAGGAATTTGCAGTGGCAAAGATGCACAACACTCTCGGTAACTTGGTGAACTGGAGCCAAACAACAAGAGGGTCAAGCAAAATCATTGGTAGATAGACGAGTGTCCAGACCTGTACTTCTGCGACCGTGGTCAAGACGACACAGGGGTGCCTGACCAGAGAGGGTAGATAGCTCCAAACAAAGCAGCTTTGTACAGAGGTTGCTTTTCATGGTAGGCCTTGTTGGTGGAATAAGTCGTGTGGTGGATCTTCAGAGGTGGAATGGGGAACTGTCGATACCAGTCCGAGTTTACAAGAGGGGTAAACACAGAAATTAATATAAGTCACGACGAAATTATTTAGCACTGCAATATTAGTTTCCACAGTAAATCCCAATGGGAATATATCTTTCCGCCTCCGAATTGCGTTCACATGTTCGAACAATATGATCGTAACATTGAAGGTATCTGTAATACTTCTGTCACCCAGTCTATGCAATTTGGGACGTTGCGAAGGTGATGTCCACACGGATATCTCTCGTCCAGCACTCTGAAACGTATAGTGTTAATACAATGACTAACCTTACAGACTTGAAAGTATAAAACTCTTCAGTCGCCATCGTCAATTTTAAGGCTGAGTCACAAGGGTGAATGTATGCACGCATTTGCACAATAAACAACTCTGCGAAAAAGTAAAAAAAAACTATGATAGGTACATCACGTCTGATGACATGACACTTAGGCCTATAAAAGATTTTCCTAGTACACCCAGGAAATAACATTGGGAAATTATAAGATTTAAATTGATTCCAAGCATAACATATTTAAGAACTTTTAGATACAATTACTATATACATATTGTACTTAACAAGCAACTGAAAACTAATCCGAAGTTTGAACTATACTGGACACTATTGAAGTATTACTTACAACATGCAGGCATGACAGTATGGCTGCGACATGTCCGTGGACGTACATACATACCTTTGAGTTTGTTAAAGGTGCCTTTTAACAGTAAGGCCCTGGCGGCTCCCAACCCCCATTGGCGTGGGGAGAAATCACGCTCTACCATGCAGTGGACCACTGAACTGCGCTCCCGACCACCTTCCGAAGGAGTAGCTTACACTAGCGAGAGTCCATGAACATCAATCCCAGGATCTTTCCCGACACTGCACAGTAAAGACAGTTCACGTCCTCAACCAGACCGAAGGCATGGAGTTGGTCCCTGAAGTTACAATGGCCCGGCAGGATTTGCAACAGGGAGTGGTCCAGCTTCAACCAGGTGTTGTTCAGCCTTTGTGCAATACTAGGGAAAATCCCGTAAGTCCGGCGACCTTTGGTTGTAGTATCCCATCTAAGTTGCCATTCTCTTATAGTCGCATCCCGCGCGAGCCGCTGGTCCTCCGGTGTTATTCCGGTCCTGAGTTTAATCCTCGCAAGTCGACCTCGTTCTTGAATGGCCAGACCAATTGGGCGAACGCCTGCCAGCACTGGCAGAACGTCGTTCGAGATGGTCCTGTATGCTTTGGTTATTGCCAGCAAGGTTGTACGTTGAACAGCTTGCAGCGGTTATGAAGTATACTCGTCCTGTGGTGCCACACGACAGCCCCATAGGTCATGATCTGCTCGAAGACTCCGCTGTAGGGGCTCATGAGTATGTTCGAGTCCAGCCCTCCAGCAGAGGAGGGGGCCATTGAGCGCAACTTACCGAAGATTGTCATGACTTTCGCCGTGGTGTACTCTATGTGGGGCCGGATGCTCAAAGACTCGTCCAGGATGAATACCAGGTACTTATATTCCTTGACAAAAGAGAGACGAACCCCAATCGATTCCACCCGCAGGATGTGCGTCCACCTGCCGTGAGCCTTTCCCTTGAGAATCATAAATTGTTTTTTTTTTTTCGGCGGAAAACTGTAGCTTTATTTGCCGCGACCAGACTGCTTATTGGTTTAAGACGACCTGTGCCTTTGACTCAAGGTTGTCTCGGGACTGGCCAGATACAAGTATCAGCCCATCGTCGGTATACCCAAACACCTGACAGTGCTCGGGATGAGGGAGTCTTAAAAAGCTATCAAAGAGTATGTTCCAAATTAGTGAACCCAGAACATATCCCAGGAGGCAGCCCCAGTTCAGGACTTTCACCACCTTTGTAGTGTTCAGCACTATGACCCCACATATTTTGTCTAGATAGGTCCACAGCACAGTATACAGGTTGCCTGGACACCGTAGTTCATGCAGCCGTTCAACGATCGCTGACCGCCATGTGTTATCAAACTAATGATGTCCAGGAAGATACCCATCGGTACTTTTCCGAAGCAGCTTCCACTGCCGTCACGACATCAATTAGTGTTGCCTTCGTACTAAGTTCAGCCCAGAAGCCGCACTGCCAAGGAAACAGTCCCTGTACCGAGTCGATGGTGAAGGCTGAGAGTCGTTTGTTTAGAAGGCGCTCAAACACTTTTTCCAGAATCGGGAGAAGAGTGAGTGGTCTGTAGGATTTAATGTCCTGCAGATCCTTGCGCACACCATTATACAGGCTACGGATTTGACCCCCTTTCCAACAGACAGGAAAGACCCTGATCGCCAAGCAATCACTGTATAGTATGTGTAAGTGCCGCGCCAAACGCACTTCAACCATTATGTCATCCATACCAGGTGCCTTTCAATTTGCCAATCCATAGACTGCTTACTTGAGCTCCTCCAGTGTTAAGGGCTCTATGTCCACTGCCTCATACAGAGCATGCACATGACAATAATCATCATTCCCTTCTTTGGTATCAGACCACACCCCAGGGATCCTGGTTACCCACTTCCTGCTCGAAGGCTTTCCAGGATTTCAGTTCGGTTTCTCTGGTTCTCCGGAAGTATGACGTGCAATGCTCTTTATATTCAGGGATGACACACAGCTGTTCGTCGCTGCTCAGGCGTTGAATTTTTTCCCTTTTCTTACGTACTGTTTTCCTCATCACTTCCACCTCCTCAGTCCACAAATTTTTACCCATATGTGGGAATGGAACCACATGTATTTTCAGGACGACTGTCATGTGTTTAGCCGGTTCCTCATGTGTTCCGCCCTCCAGTGTGGTTATTGCCAATCGCAGGTTGCACACCAGAAGACCATCAAACAGCCTCCAGTCTGTTCCTTTGCGGATATAACAGGTCCTGGGGATAGTAGTTCATTCGCCAAGATGTCCACGGTTACCCAGATTTAGACTGTACCTTATCATATGATGATCGCTGGAGGAGTCGCATATGACTCGCCAGTCGGTTACCTGTCTTTCAGAGGGGCTGTAGCAACCGTCATGTCCACAAACGATTCAGAGTCGTGTGCGGCCGAGACATATGTAGGCAGCTGACCAGGCACATTGAGTATCCGCAGGTCCCTATGGAGGAGGAATTGTGCCAGCGTATTGCCACTGTCAACTACAGTAAGTGAATACCAAAGAGGTGATTTTCCTCATGATGAGATCATTTAATATCGCCTCACAGTGACTGAAGTGTGTTTCCACCACATCAGAGAATTGAAAGTATAATGATACCAGATATAGTGAGTCTCTTCTAGCAAAGGTAACTTGTATACAGACGTGGTGAGCATTCGATATGTTTCCATGCACTAGCACATCCACCATTGAGTTGTGGATCAATATCGCGAGAAAATCCCAATCATATTCTACACAAACCCTTCCATCTCAGCCGTCACAGTGCTAGAACGCTGAAGATTGATCTGTGCGACTCTATATGTAAGCAGTGTGTTGCACCATGCTTGCTAGAGCTGCCAACATGGATGGACCGACTCTGCTGGTCACCTCGTGAGAGGTGTCTGTTAATCAAACATGGGTCACCTCGTGAGAGGTGTCTGTTAATCAAACATGCTTGCAGTTTATACAGCAGAATGCTTCTGCCTTGGACTGGCGAACCCTATTGGTCACCAGTAGCACATCGTCCACAAACCTGCTGCTGCTTACATTCAGAAGAATGGTGGCAGTATTTCTGACAGCGGAAGTAGCACATCGTTGTTCAAATAGTCTGCTACCCGGCAGGCCGTGTACTTCAAGTAAATGCGCCTCTCAGCCATTGTCAGAACATGAACTGTTGAAGTGTATTGTATTATTTAATGTACTTCACTTCCTGCCCAGTCATTAGCCCTGGTACCGATCTGTACTGGTTCAGAGCAACGACCAGGGACCATCTGGACAGCGGTATGCTGCTACGAAACCACACCAATCCCACACACATGCATCACGCTCAGTTGTCCACAAAGGTACATATTAGTTTGCATCAGTCTATCGACAGTTTGCTTCATGTCGAGAACCACTTTTTCAATTTTTGTCGCGGCCTCACGCAACATGGCAGAGCAGCTTAGACACAGTTCATAGAGAACCTGTAATTGGCGCGCAATATTGGCCAACATTGTTGCAGTCTCAGTGGCTGAGCCATACGCCTGTGCTTTGGCTCGGGTTTCATTTTTAAAATTATGGTCACTCTGGGCCTGCTCACGGGTGCCATTCTCGGCTGCACACTTGGAATAAACTTTTGTGGACAGTAGCTTTCGCTGCTGCCCCACAGTGCTAGTTCGTCTGGGTGATGCACCGCACTAGTGGCCTGTCTCTCTTCATCCAAGCTGGTATCAGGCTGCCCGGATTTGTTTTCTCTTGACTCAGAGTCAGAGACCAGATATTTCTGGTCTTTACAGTGTTATTTCCGCTCAAGTTCTTTCTTGTGTAGTGCCTTTTTCTTTTTCCGTATCAGAACCATTTTCTGTTTACCATCCAGACAGGAGTGTCTGGCCAGTCATCACTGTCTCAGCCTCACTGGTCTCGTCTTTCTTTTCTGTTTTGCAACTTTGTTGCCAGTCACCTTTCTTCCGGCTGGGACAGCTCTCCGCTTACGGAAGTAGAGCCACCCCTGCTGCAGAGTTCCCACCCTGCAGTGGGGTAAGTCTTCTATGTTCCCCTCTTAACTGTAGTTGGGTATTGGCCTACTAACATAAAAAAAAGTCTGGAATTATGGCAGAACACGCCCTCTGGGAAGTACAGCTGACTACGAACCAACTGTCGTTGTCACTCTGTTGCTGCATTGAGGAGGGGGGACCTCACACCTGCTCATCAAGCTTTCAAGGTAGAGAGACTCACTTTCTACAAAGCGTCGTCCACGTCTAAAGCGATCGCCACACACAGGCCCCCTTGCCAAGCATGCTGCACACAACTGCACACACCACACAGCCTAGCAAGGTGCGCTTATGGACTCTGCACCTGCGCTTCGAAGCACTAAAGGCAACGGACACCAGTGTTTCTAGGAGCACCACGGCCGTGGACATGATTTCGGGATCCGTAGACCTGCAATTCTCAAAGCTCTCAACCCTCCCTTCACAATTCTAATAGGGGCAGAGAATCCAGTACTAATTACATGCAGGTGTCGCCACTACCTGATGTGTCCCGGAACACGTGTGGTAGGGCTCACCATGCCATAAAAATACAGAGCTGCAGAAGGAGATACGCCATTTCCAGTCGTGATGGATGTAACAGACCCAGCTGTGGTTTATAACTCACGGGTTCACCTTGCTATGGGCGAGGTCTATCCAACCTCTACAAAACTGCTTCGTAGGCGAGCCTTATTAAGGCAGACCAGACTGGCGACCCAAGGACGCATCCTGTATCCTAAGCAGGAGTTTCAACCACTGCCACTCACTCAGAGTCCAACCCTTGATCGGCTCAGCACAAAACTTGGGTATCACGCCGATCCCCTGAATACCTGCGAAACACCATGCATCTCAATTTTCACACAAGTAAGTGACCACCTTCCAGGGCTCCAGAACCCCTTTCCCAGATCGACATTAACCGATATCCGTTACGCAGGACACTGCTGCATGCCTCAGTGGGGTCATGCAATCTGTTCGTAAGTTGCACAGCAGGCTGGGGCTTCCGTACCAGTTTCTTGAAACTGGCCTAATAGAACCCCGCCGTGGATCTACCCTTCGTGCACGAGAGGGGCCACCAACTTGCCCGATCTTTCGTCCTCACTCCGTTAGCCGTAGTGCGAACATATACGTTACTAGCCCAGACCTCGAGGAGGTGGAGATGGACTTGAGTGAGAGGGGCTATATATTCACTTCACACCCCATTGCCGGTTGTGTCAGTGGCAGCGGTAGAGGGAAGGCAGGACAGGGAACAGTTGACGACTCGCATCGCCTGTACCCAGTATCCACCGGGGTTTTTCGCGACCATGGGGGCGCTACTACTAGACTGAGGGGCCCACACCAACACTCCGTCACCACTCGCAAACACTTCGAATTCCCCACGCCATGTACTTCCCCTTACACCCACCTAAGAGCCGGTTGCTTAACACCCCGGCCGTACGAGAAACCATTACAGTGTTGTGATGGTGAATCATCGATGGAATTTTTTTCTTCCCACAGAATTTTGTATATATTTCTGTACGCTGCCGTGCTCCATGGCCTCCGACTGGCGTCATAAATTGCCAGCGACATTGCACGTTATTGTGAAAAACGTAGCTCGTTGCTAACCAGAGACTATCTCCTATGACGGCTACGATATAATGTGACTGATTGAATCAAAGTACAATAATAATTGCGTACCTGCTGGCTACTGATGATGTTAACACGAGAAACTGAAATCATGACAGTATTTTTAGTGGTTGATGCAACCTTATAGCATTCTTCCATCATGAATACGGCTCTCAATTTGATATCCAACTTGAAAATAAATAAATACCACAATGAAACATAATAAAGATAGCTTCAATATATCCTCACATATTGTGTGCTCTAAACATATCAATACCTTATTTTGAATGCTGCCACAACCATTCTGTAAACATAAATAAAATAGTCAGAACATTTTAGAATGTTGCACTGTAAATTTTTTCTTGTTTCATCCGATATTTGCTTAAATATATTAATTTTAACTTCTGAAATATGGCGGGTTTTCACAACGCCCAAGGTACAGAAAAAAACTATGCTTAAAATCGGCGAGTTTGATTCTAAACGAAATATTCTATACTCTTTAGCAATGCTGAAAAAAGTGGTGAAGTTAACGTCATAAAAGTTACGTAGCGTAATCGCTAAACATCGAGCGCGCGGACGGAAGAGATAACCAGAGTCGGCATGAAGGTCGTAGGTACTACGAGAATCATAACCCAAGCCAAACAGCTATATGGACCAGTATAAGCCTATCCTTATCTCCGTTCATATTTTTCACTATATTTTATGTATCTGTTATGACTTAACTGTCGTTAGCATCATCAAATTTCAAACAATACTCCTTGATATTACAGGCCAACATCACATTCAGCCTTCGTATCACTTTCCGTCACTCGCCTGAGTATTCAAGGATCTGTTGCCCTTACCGCCTACACGTTTATTCCGCCACTACTTCATTAAATCATGCGCTCTTTGCAAAGCAAAAAATAACTATACATTTCAGATTTAAAATTTACAAGTTTTTTGTAACCCTATACGGTCGTGCAAGAGATATCAGCATTGTTCTTCCTATCAAATAAAGTTATTATTCTTGAGTCGGTCATTCTTCTTAAATATCTCAAAACTGTGCGTTATTTACAACTTATTCTAATCATACTGATACACATTTCAGTATGCTTTTTCCAATGCTAGAATTTCAGACATTATTACATACATTAAGGCATTGTTTTACGGTATCAACACCATAACTACGCAACACTTTAAGAAAATAAATAAACAGTTCTATTTATGTAAAAATCGTTAGATTCGTCAATCCAAAGAATGTGTACCAGTTGTTACCAAACTAGATTACTCATAATAATTACGTGCCCAGCATATTCAAATATAAAAGTGCAACTACCTTTATACAAATCGATTTGCTTGTAACGAATTTGCCTTGATATTCCTGTACTTTATAATACATAACACATTATTATCCTTTAATATTTTTTATATTTTCACAATACAAAATTTTAAGTATCCGAGAAAAATATAACTTGGTATAGTCACCAACACTAACAGCAAAACTTATGTTTCGGCTTCAAATAAACATTTTATTACTCACCCATATAAGCTATAATTTTATACTACTTTATACTTGCAGTTAAGAGACTCTTATTATTCAAAGTTCAGCATATATCATGCTCAGTCTCGTAAATAATTTTCATCGAGTCCAATTTGTGTATGACAATAGCAGTTTTCATTAGTCCATAACAATGTTCTATCATTTTCATGTTATTAATGTATCTCATTTAAAGAAAATTACTTTAATCTTCCTTCATCATAAAAGCCTTAGTATCACAATGATTAATCTACTTCAAAACACTTGCTTATTCACTACAATATGAAATTCGTCAACTCTTAACACAATAATCACAATGATTTTCATAAAAAATTATTTCACTTGTTTTATTTTCTGGTGTATTTCCTTAATATTGCGTATTAGATTCGAAGTTTGGGTGTGAGTATTCCTTTCCCTCTCCGTTTCTTCTTGATGGTGGGGAAGAACCTGGAAAATCTGTGCATTGACTTCTCGGGCCGCGCTCCTTGTCTCTCTCAAGGCTAAGTATTTCCTGTTACACTTATGGACGTTGTATGAGAGAACTGACAGGTTTAAAATTATTAATAACACTTGTAAAACTAAATAACCAGTGGATATATAGATATTGACCTCGAAAAAAAGTTTTACTTAAACATAGATAGTTTTCATTAAAATTGTTTAAGGAAGACCCCTGAAATGATGTATCTGTCTGGATTATTTCATCAGTAATCTCTTTCATTTCTGAATTGTCTAATCTGCCATGTTTTGTAATTTATTCGATGTGCATTTTGAGGATGGTAAGCACAAATATTTGACTTGGCAGCAAATCAACAGTGGCCTGCCCAGACGATTGAGGCAATAAATCAAATTCTTTGCTGTATACACTCAGCCCAAATCATATTTCAAGGGCCGAGCGCCACTTAAGCACAAATATGTTATTGTTTTATTCTTATTGTTACAGTTAATCACTACATCTGCGGGATATCTTAGGCTATATATATCCATAACTTACAATCAACAAGTTTTTAAAACTTTATCGAGAAGTCTTTTAACAACCTAATTTCACAAGGAGACTTCACCATGTCAGAAGAACTAGAAAACAATCTATACATATAAAATGTACTTATATGATTGCCCACGGGCAGCATTGTAGGACAAATCTTCATAAGAATTATCACAAATGCTTAAATATGTTACTAGCTGTCCCGTTGCGGATTCGCCTGCGTGTAGGCCTACTATAGAAAATAGTAACTAACTTTTAATTACGTATTAATTGATGGTGTTTCAATACTCTCTGTATTTCTTAATTAGCGAATTACTTTGTATATATTTACGTACGCAGACTTTAAAGAAAAGAGCAAGTTGATTTCTCTTCAGGTTAATTTCATTATCTCCAGAAAATTATTATCCAGCTTTTCTCCCTCATAAATTTCGAGTTCTGTTTTTAGATATTTACGTAAGATTCATTTAAAATCAAAAACCACCTCGATATCAGAAATGGTTTGGGAAATACGAATGAGTACTTTGAAACACGATTTAATTTTTTTCCACATTTTTAGGGCGTAAATTGAAGAATTCTGAAAATACTTTTTAGGTATACACGTAAGCTTCATTTTAAAGCCAAAATCACATCAATATCTCAAATGGTTCAGGAAATACGAATGATTAATTGAAAACACGTTTCATTTTTTTTTTGCCGGCTTTCAACGAATTATGAAAAATCCTAAAACTACATTTTATACATTTACACGAGCACCATCGTGGTGCAAAGATCACCTCGATATCTTAAGTGGTTAAACAGAAATAGAAGATTTATTGAAAACATATTTAACGGCTCTTCACCCCCTTAACTTTCTAATTTAAAAAAAAATCTAAAAATTATGAAATATGCATTTGCTTAGGCAATATTTTGAAGTAAATATATTAACAATATATCATCAGGTTAGTGAGTTATCGAGAATTTCGCAAAAACACTTTTTGCCCCCTTTTCACTCCTTTAGTTTTCGATTTTCTAAAAATCCTGACTTAGTGGGTGCCTACGCCGTGCGGGGAAGCTACGCTGAGAATTTCACATTTCTACGGCGAGCGGTTTGGGTTATGCGTTGATGAGTGAGTGGGGCACTTCGTTTTATATAGAGACTAGCAGTGCGCCCGCGTCTTTGCTCGCGTGTTTTACTTACAGCAGATAATATTTGCTTTAATTGATAAACCTTTTTGTACACCAGGTACGTAGTTCGGTCTTCAAGTGTAAGAATGACAAAGCTGCTAGTCGAGTTAACTCTGCAGCAGGATAAGTAGCTATAGCTGTCCACGCGAAAAGCAGTCTTAGATGTGTTCCTGCCACTAACAGCGACTTCGCGTGGGCCTTGTTTATATTACTGCAAAGTTGACGTTGTAGGGTAATATCAGACTTCTAAATGTAGGAGGGTAAACGAATGAAATACGCAGTTTAAGTGGTATGAAGACTGATTTCCCTCGAGCGCAACCATTGGTGGTGGTGCCCTCAATTGCGTATTTGGTTTTCAAAACTTTCACTGGGCGCGGTCTACCGCAATTTTCATCATCATTATTTTATTTTGTATTTGTACAAGATATTTTTTTCTTGATTTAGACACAAAATGTGACTAAATTTGGCTCTTATGAATTTTTTTATCTCCCATAGTTTTCACGTAATGGCTTGTTAAATTCATATTTTGCACGTTTCCGTTTTAACGACTACACTAAAACCAACTGATGTACCAAACTCAAAAAAGTCACAGTGGATAAAGACATTGCAGGCTACAATGACATGCTCATAAAAATTAAAAGTAAAAATTATTTGTATTTAAAAAAAATTTGAATTTTTTAAACTTTTATTTTCAGTTTCAGCAGGGGTGCATTTTGCAGATCATGTTTGTCAGATATCTGTGTCTTGTTTTGATGTGTATTATGTCTTTCCAACATATGGCACGTATTTCATTACGAGGGAAACCACAATGGACCCTCCTATTGTAATTTTCACAAAGTGTACATACCTCTTAAAGGGTGCAACTTAGGGGCTAGGTTTATTAGACATTGTTTCTTTCTTTTGGTGTCTATGACCTGTTCCTGCAATATGGCACACTTTTTTTTTCCAACATCCTATATAATACTATGCGATAGTATGCGTTACTTTCGAGTAATAATTAAAAAACAGTTTTTAGACAAATAAGGGCTTGAAACCACAAAATCAAAAAAAAAAAAAATGGAAAACTGTAACTTTCAGAATTTTTCATATAATAATATCTAGGCCTCTATAATTAATAACTGAATTTCAAAATACTCGCTTTTTCGTTTGAAAATAATTTTAACATCCGTAAACCGTTCGCGCAGAGATTTCGGAAGTTTATGATAATATTTCTCGAAAAATCACGTTACTATTATTACCAGAATTATTTTAATTAGAACCATCAATTCAAATATTGAACCGATGCATGGCTTGTATAAGCAGTTCAACGGCAAAGTAACATTTTTTCAAGACGGTACCTCCATTAATAATAATCATAAACTTAATTTTATTTCATCCTCAGACATCACACTTTAGATTGCTTTGAAATCTACACACCGTGTTTTGTACTTGCGCCATATTACACCGTATTAAAAATGATAGAAAATTACAAGTAATGCGTAGTGAAAAAAAGTAACAAAGCAAAAGTAACAAAGACTTCAACAACAAAAAAATTCACTTATAATAAACACAGATGTAGATGTTATAGTTCTGTTGTCATAACGCAGAGAGCCGGAGTCGTTGGCTGTTACTTAACAAGCAAAGTCAGAAAGGAGTCTGTTCGTTTTGCGTGGAGAGTGCACATCGAAATAATACTGAAGTACAAAGTTTGTTTTCAATTTGTCCGTAAAGTGAACGTAGTAGAAATAAGTTCACTCTCACAAACAACCTCAAAATTACATTTTTGTAATAAATATACATTTCATTTCATTTCATTATTTAGCTACTATTTGGAAGCTCTTTTCTTCCTATCAAGTTACTTTATTCAATTTTAAAATTAATCTAATTTTTATAGACGATATCAGTGGAACGTTAATCCTAAGGTATTTGAGTTGTGGCCAAATAAATTGTAAACGAATATTATTTTCATTAACTATTGCCAGAAAATTAATCACACTTCTTCCTGACTAATTAGGCTTACTCAACTGTTAAGCATAAAGAATTACACGAACAGAGTTTATGGTTTAGGCACTGTTTTTGGTTGTTTACTTATTCGTAAATCATTCGTCTTTTCAGCGAAACATTTTGTTATTTTAGCAGAACTCTTTTGACAATGTTCAGCTTCTTCCAGCGTGAAGAATGCTTATATGTATTATATGTGTCTATATATATTTATTTATATACATATATATGCATATGTGCATACATATGTGTATGTAATTATATACATAAATTGATAAATAGTTACTGTTTAAGAGTACTGGTGCAGACAAGTTTGCTTTTAAAACCTTTTTTTTCTCATTCTAAAAAATAAGACTAAAATACGAAAACGCAAGGGCCTTCATGCAACAAATTTACAAGTGAAGCACTTTGACTCAGTTTACATTAAAATATATATAAAAATAATTGAAAATAAAATGTTTGCCTATAAGAAAATACAGCACACCTGCCATCTTCGGTATCTCAAGGATATAAGTTTTTGTGTTTGTGAACCTCATAGTTAAATTAAAAGATTCGAACGACTGTGCTAATTTATTCCAGCGGTAGTCTCGTGTTGATTGGCAGTCCCCACTAGCAGAACAATTAACCAATATAAATTCGTAGCGGCCACCATTTGTCCAGATACGTGCAATGCGTACCGCTTGCGACGGCCACCCAATCATGCGTAGCGAACTCATGTTAATCACTATGACGCCAAACTTCACAGTAAGTTATTATGAATAATAAGGTCCTATATCCAGAATTTTAGCGATCGTTTGCCCATCCTTGGCGGAACTGGTCGATTTGGAAACCAGTTCACTGACGTCAGTGAGCCCCGGATTGTAACTGGCTGTCTGCTGCGACCCAAGCAACCTCAACTTTATGGAAGTACTAGCTTTATAAAACCCTGAGTAAAGAATCGCTGGTCCGCGGAGTCACTGTGGCACTGTGCTTGGGTTCAAGTCTCCGCTGTGACACGAAGTTACAACTGACTGGATGAGCCTTAAGGTGAAGTGGTATGTAAGACAGTTTCGTCTGAGACTCTCTAGTTTAGAACCATGCCCTGTCGTACTTAAGGTCATGAACCATCATATCTACAAATTAAACGATAACTTTTTTATTCCTAAACCAGAGCAAATATCAAATAAATGTTGCACAGTTTTGTTAAAATCTTTTTAATGTGTAGTCTAATTTTTTCTGGACAGAATATCATATAGCTTGGGCTAATTAGTTTATTAAGAGAATTGTCTTTATGGCATACTAAGCCGAAACCATTAAGTATTTTGTCTTGAAAAAGTTAGTTAACATAGTAAGCAGTGTTTTAAACAAAACTGTGTAACAGTTTTTCGAAATCTGCTTTCGTTTAGCACTAAAAATTAATTATCTTAAAAGCAATAGAAATGATGATTCGTGACCTTAAGGGAAATTGATTATTTTATTTATGTATTTTTCTTTCATTAAGAAGGGAATAGATATATTAGTTTACGGGTTTTACATTGACATTACATAGTTTATCGTTTCATTCCCTTTTGGTAATTCATACGGCGAAATTTCTGATTGTTGTATGACACCGTTGTCACTCGTAAATAAATGGCTTTTTTGTAATCGGTTTCGTAGTTACAAAATATTGCATATATTCAACAATTTAAAAAACGCGATTCAATTTTTATTAGTGTTCTGTTGTAATAAAAATGTAGATAAAGCCAGTATTTGAACTCGAGGGTAACCCTTAAAAATAAGCTTTCGAGTGTGGTTTATTAGGACACTAATTATTGTAACTAAACGAAATTTTCACGGGGAATGTGCAACTTGTATATCCATGTTTGTATGGTTTAAATTTTTTTTTAAGTCAGTAACTTCGGACAAATAGTTATCGGATTCAACTGGGATCGACGAATATGTATCAGTGGCGCGTACATTTCCTAAAATTAAATGTTATAGAATAACTCTAGTTAGACATGTGTGGTTACACTTTGCTGTGGTATTGTAAATAAAGACGAGAAAAATTCGCAAGTTCCCTGATATGTAGGTTAGCGTTCAAGAGTATCCGTGTACTGTAGCAGACAACGACTGCAGATTGACTGTTTGCTGACACAGTGATGCCACATAAATGTTTAGTTTCTTCTTTATCGTCCTCCAGGAGGTGCCAAATATGTCTAGATTCAATTACGAAACTGACACGAATTTAACAATTGTTTACTCTAGCTTGTGTACAAAATAAAAACTAATTTTATAGACCCTTAATCATAGCACTTTGAGTTTTTTATGTGATCAGACCACAATGAGCACGTGTACACTAAGGTCTAATATCGCCGTCTTACCGCTTGAATTTTCGTCTTTGAAAGCTAGACACTCAACTGATACCAGTTTTTCCCTCAAGAACTCTTCTTAGAAATGAGATTAACGATACCAATTTATATCAGTCAAATCTAGCATAAAGAACAGAAAGGAATGTGACGCAGATACCTAAAATACCTCAAATACCTCATTAAGGACGCAGTTTTCGCCTGCCGCAAAACTGCGTGTAAACATTATGG
This sequence comes from Medauroidea extradentata, assembly GCA_003012365.1. Lineage (NCBI taxonomy): Eukaryota > Metazoa > Arthropoda > Insecta > Phasmatodea > Phasmatidae > Medauroidea > Medauroidea extradentata. The sequence goes on along the minus strand of PNEQ01062673.1, from coordinate 670 downwards.
AAAGGTTATTTGTCAGCGTACACATCTGCAGAGACGTCTTCCATTTGACTGTGGCAGTAAAAAATTATGTTACTGCGACATTACACGTCTGTGGTTTGAGTGTAGAACCACATAATATTTAGGAGTACAGAAATGAAGTAGCAGGTAGGACAGCGAACTCAGTCACACACGCCAACAAAATGGCTTCCGTGGCCAGCAAGATAGCGGAGACGCCTACCGCCAATCAGCGTAAGGCGTCTGCCCTGCTATCCGGCAGTTAGACCAATAGGAAACCTGCCTTAACATGCAGGAACCAAACAGATACGGGGTTGGCTGGTATATAGAACCTCGGACAATCAATAAGCGGCAAAGTTCACCCGTATCATCAAACGAGCCGCCATGTCATTTCACGTCTGTACAACTGTTAAGTCTATGGTAGAACCTCAGCCACTGACAATTAAGCCGAGCCTCAGGTGTGCTCGTAAAGCATCGGTAGAGCCCGGTAATTTTCGCGAAAAGAATTTTGCAGCACTTTGTTTCAGTGCCTTACGTGCGCACCTGCATCTCTGCTATGTGGTCAGTGATTGGATGCCGTAACACCCAGCGTGTGGAGGTTAAACCCGCAAATCACAAACGTGATGTGTGACAGTTATCCGTGTACTGATTGGCACAGTCAAATGAATAACGACTC
>PNEQ01062672.1:0-68933 GCA_003012365.1 Medauroidea extradentata | reverse complement strand
TTTTTTTTTTTTTTTTTTTTTTTTTTTTTTTTTTTTTTTTTTTTTTTTTTTTTTTTTTAAATTTTGGTCATAATCATTTTCCACAACAATCATCATTCCATGACAGAATCTTTACACTAACTAATTAAATTCAGTGCCGTCAAAGCAATCGATAATACCGCAACGTGAGTCACTTATGTTAGTTAAGCTACACAAATAATTTTTGGTCCTGCACATCAACATTATTTCATTTTGTAACACTCCTGAGACACCATATCATTCATAATTACTCGGATAATATCTAATTATACATACCATGCTGATCTATTATAGATTACATCAAGAAATTAATGTTATTAATTAAATTTAACATTTTCTTACTTATACTAGTATATACACCATACTATACATATATGCATTTCAAACAATACCTAGATGTCCAATACTAATCTTCAAAGATTATACTTTCTAACTATAATATCTTCTGTCCTGTACCTATCTTAGCTCAGACATATAGACTTTTAATATATTCACACTGAAGTATCATTTAATCTCCAGTAAAATAAAACATTGAGTTGAACCATTTATATCACCTGGTCACCTTACATTATTCCCTTGACAGCTAACATACAATTAAGTTAGTGCTGCTTCTTAATATTTCGTAAAAATTATCAGTCATATTGTACCGGTAGTACAGCACTCGAGACCACACACCCCTTACGAATTTTAAAAAAATCTGTACTAAAATCATTCTCGTTTACAGAATAGTTATAAACCAAGCACAATATTTTGGTGATTTTAACTTACAGCAAGACATCATATGTTTATTTGAAACGTTACTTTCGAGAGCGAGCCTGTAGTTTTCTAAAAAACTGCATTTTGTAAGATACTCACATATATGGTACTCTGTGACGAAAGTTATCAGCATCATTTCATTTTACAACTATGTAGATTTCGTTTGTTTTCAGCACACCCACAACGTTATTATGTACGCCCAAATAAATTTTATGTTCATCTAACATTTATATTTTAGTGAATGATATTTTAGCTATACTCATTGTACCTGTATTCTTAACATTTATCACTGTCGAAACACGGAAGACTATCATAAGAACCAACACCAAGACTAAGAAGAGGAATAAAAAAAAATCAGCTATTCACCACTTCCTTTGTCAAACCTAAAGTTTCATCACATCAAGTTTTTGAAACATATTAATTTTAATAAACCAGTTGCAGTCATATTTTTCAGTATAATTTTCGTATTTTTAAACATTCGAAACAGAGTCTCGCATTACTTCTTAACATTGCTTGCTTAGCATTTTCGTATTTAAGTTATAATCCATTTTTGTAAAGTGCAGTCTTATGCGAACGAGGTTTTATTCATGCTTAAATTAATTGTTGTACGGGAAAATAAATGATGAACCCAGGTAACTATTGACTGATACATTTCAAATTTATTTCAGTCATGAAGAAAACATATAAAATTATCGTATTACAATAAACATATTCTACAGCCACCTATGTTGTAGTGTCTTTTGAAGTACAGTTTCTGGTGTGAACCTTTAATCCTTGTTTATTCGCATATATACTGCACTACAGTTGTAACACGAGTAAGTCTTGTAGGCGATACCGAACTTGCAGTTGCCTCTCTGCATGTATTCGCTGAGAACAGATTCGAGAGAACAGTTTACCGCAGTACTTGCATTCACACCCCGATGAACGAGAAACCTTTCCTTTGCATATTTTTCTGTGGTAAGTCAAGATATCATTGCGAGTAAACACATCATCACAGTTATCACACAGGTAAGAATTGTACGATACACTAAACATACAGTGACTTTGTTCATGACGACGAGCATTCGAGTGTGTACTAAATAAATTCCCACAGTAGCAACACTGTTTCAGAGGTATGCATATGATTTCCAGATAACACTTCCGGCTGAATGGTAGCCACTGATATAGATGTCATGTCTTCGATCTCCGATGACATCTTCTTAACTTTACAGTTTTACACAATAAGTACCTATAAATGAAGATGCCGATCTGTTTTCCAGCACGTCTATCGACTAACTGAGCTCCTTTTTACATAGACAGTGCTTAAATACCACAAATCATTCTATGCTAGCTACTTCGATGAATCTCATGTACCAAGCTAGAAGCTGGACACAAATATGCTGATGTCGTTAAAAGCACAGGTGATAGGCTGTAATCAAACCTAATTCTGCTAGTCGTCGTGATGGGGCGTGGTGGATGAATAGTTAGACCATTCGTCACCCTAGATTTTCGCATGCATGTATCGTGTCGGACGAAGAAGTTGGTCAGTGGGTTCTCTCGGAGATCTCACGTTTTCACCGACTTTCATTCCGTCGCTGCTCAGTACATCATGTCACACTTCACCAGTGCTGAAAAACCTTGATGCTGAGCGCTGACCAAAATCTCTTACACACTCACTAGTCTCCATTCAACATGAGAAGTAATAGTTTCTTCGTCAATATTAAGACACACTAACCTACAGTAGTTTAAGATTACATTTCCTTTATTGGACGAGTTAACTTAAATTTCATTGAAATACAGTATCATCCAGAGTTAGCTACGTCTTGTAAGCTGCTATAACTCGCATACGCAAAACACTATTCATGGAGCGCAGTCGAGTATAGCTGTATCCTGCTGTAGGTAAGTTGATATCGTATCTCATAAACTGTTCTGTGAACATAATGAAAGCTAATCACTTTGTACGGTTACGAGAGCTCGGTTTCGTTTATAGAAAGCTACTGTTGGTTTGACTTTTTTAACTATCACTATACATTCCATAAAAAACTTGTCTGCATGAGTTAAGAATTTTTCGTAAGTCGCTTACGATACTCAGTACCATATTGCAACAATGTAGTCAGTGAAAACGATCAATGTATGGTGCGATGAAACATTTATTGTTATTATTTCAGCCCAGAGCACCCACATCCCTTTATATGCTTGAAGATTCTACCCGTCATAATCTAATCAGAGTTGGGTTTGTGCTAACCTAAAATAAGCAGGTAAAACCGTCTCAGCTCAATCTCACATGTGTACACTACTAAGTAGCAAGGTGAGTAAAAAAATAACACTGTTATATTCACAACTAAATACACTTGTCATTCGCGATTGTCTCGGTAGCTCAGTTTGGAATTTAACCTAACAGTCATGGGTTCTAACACCTGCCAGGATATTATTTTCTCATCTTCGTTCGAACGAAAAACTAAACTTCGGTATATTAATATACATGAAGGAAGGTAACCAAATAGTAGATTTTTTCTATAAAAAAAAGATACACTCGTGAATGGAATACATATATTATATAGTAATAAGAAAAAGCATACATATATAAACTATTTATATACTTTTGCATACATATGCATGCATATATATAAGCTAACAAGTATGTATACGTATATATGAATATACACAGGTATATATATTATATATATAAAATTTTTATTTTTATTAAATTAAATTTTTAATGCATGTGGGGTTGAGACCGACTGTGAAATCAAAAAATTTTTGGAAGACTCGGAAGAAACCTCCAAGATGGCGGTCGGAACAAGATGGCAGAATTTTTAAACTTTTTTTTTGAATTTTTATTTTTTTGGAATTTTTAAATTAATTTTTTTTTTAATTCTTCGAAATTGACATCATTCAAGATGGCGACTGGAAACTAGATGGTGGCCAGAAACAAGATGGCGGCCGGAAACAAGATGGCGGCCAGGTGTCGGGTTACAGGGGTCAAGGGTCAAGGTCATGGGATAAAAGGTCAAGGTCATGGGGTCAAAGGTCAAGGTCAACCTCACAACCTCAGCTGCCAGCCGCTGCCCACGGATCGGCATTTTCCTTCTACTCGCGTCCAAACGAAGCGCCGTTAACTTAACTCTAACGCCACCTATCGGTGGAATTTTTAACCCCCTGTAGCGCGGAGTGCTAGCAGCATGTTCCATCGACAACTGATGTTCAGCGGCTCAGTTGCGTCAGTTTGTGTTGGCGCTAATTAATTCAAATTATACATTTAGTAGGTATGTCAGTAAGATCAGAAATTAATATTATAAAGCATGTTTAATGTACAGAGGTCGATGGCATTTGATGCTCTTCCACTAACGTTAGGGGCCGGGGTGGCCGAATTTTCAGACCATTCGTCTCCCACCAAAGCGATCCGGGTTCGATTCCCGGCGGGGTTGGTTCCCAGGTATTCGAATGTGGGAATCGTGCCGGACGAGGCCGCTGGTCGGCGGGTTTTCTCGGGGATATCCCGTTTCCCCCACCCCTTCATTCCGGCGCTACTCCATAATCACATAATGTCACCCCTCACCAGCTCTGAAGGCCTCGATGTTAAGCGCTGACCAAAAATCTATCACTCAATCACTCCACTAACGTTGTATTGAAATAGGAAAATACACGGAATTACATACAATTATTGGCTACCAACCATACGTGCAATAATGCAACTCCTGTTAATATTGACTTATGTGCAGTGCAGCTAGTGTTTTTTTTTTTTTTTTCAATGGTGAAATCTTTAGTGCTCACTTTATCCCGAATGACATATGTTACTGCTCTAGACAAAATGGTGTTCAAAACTACTAACTTTATCGCGAACCGCCTATAGCACCACGTGGCCGCGTAGAGCTGGCAACAGTGCGCCGCCTAGGCGTACTCGCGACGAGCACGGACTACGTGTCGAGACGCGGCGACGAACGTCCTCCCAGGCCCCGGGCGGACGCGTGGCGTTGCCATGGCAACCGTACCTCCCGGCCCACTTACACGCTCGCCAAGAAACAAAAGAGCCTCGCCGACGGCGGCAAGGGGGTAAAAAACCGACGGCCCCTTCACCGGCGGTCGAGGGCGTCGAACACCGCGCGCTGATTGGACGAGCGGCTCTTTCACCTCCAGCCTCGACTTCATGTAGCCACACACCCACGCGCGCGCGCGCACACACACACACACTTGCCTATTACCTATAGACACGAGGAAAGCTGCAGAAGACAGTTTCTTTTTTAGGTCGGACTTTACTCCAGATTTCAGCTCTCCAGTATATCTTCTTTCGTTGTCCAACAGTGCACCAACCATTGGCGTAAGCAATATTTAATTTTGCCTGTAATGTGTAAAGCACGAGTATAGAGGGGAGGGGGAGGTGCAACATTAAACAGGTTTTGTTCATTAAGTTTGAGCTACATAAATTATTTATTCAAAAGATTGTAACATAACCTCGCTCTCTCCACTTTTACTCTCTGAAATATCTCCATATAAAAACTTTAACTTGGGCAGATATAGCTTACCAATTATTTTACTAGTGTATGAGCCCTGGGTTGTATGACTTGGTAAAATAAAATTAATTGAAACAATTATGATAAACTGAGAGAAAACAAGTGGTGTGAAAAGAAACAAATTTATTACATATAACATTAAAATAATATTAGTAGGGCTCATAAAGATACATCAATTTGATCATCAATAAGATTCCGTAACGCATTATTGTAAAAAATTATGAGAGACTATAACTTAAGAAATGGAAACAAATTTAAGTACTAATAAAATATTTGCTTTTCTAGACTCTTACTAGATTGTGAAATTGTATTAGAATAAAACTGAAAATTAAATGTTGAATGTTAGTTCAGTGTGATTAGTCAAAGAAAAACATAAATTTATTATTTCCTCCACAATATTAGCTAAAATGACAGGGTAACGTTTCTTTCAAACTTCTTTGCTTTGTGGCAATATAATTTAGAGTAATTCTTCTGTTCGTTTTTAAGAAATACTGCAAAAAATTGTGAAGATTCAGCTTCAGACATCTTATTCAGAGTATTCGTGGGGTAAAAATTTTGCACTACTTTAAAAAAATCCTCAAATTTTAAATTTAAGCAGAGCTGTCCACATTTTCTAAAACTATTTCGTGGTTAGGAATTTTTTTTTTGTCGTTGCGGGAGGGCTGGGACTGCTACCGTTGAAGTCTCCACCGTGAAGAAAGAAATTTCGAAAACTCTCCTGAGTTCCGAAATTATAAAAGGATATTGGTATCAAGGGAAACGTGGTACCCCACGTCGCAAAATTCTTCTCCCAGTTGGCCAGTAAGAGGTAATGCCAGGCTAAGATTCGCCCAACATATTTCCTGGAAGACGGAAACGAGAAGGCCTGGATATCTTCTACTCTTCAGTCGTAGAAAAAATTTCCCTGCTGCTTTCCAACAGGAACAAATGCAGCGCCAGGTCTCGTAGATTCTCTTCAAAAGGAATTATAAGGCAAAAAAAAAAAATCGTGTCGAGGCATAGTCTTACTCGAGAAAGTCTTCGTAGCCGGACCTCTGCGTAGATTTTCGTTTCATTTTTCTTCCGTTCGACGTTCTATATTTTAAAAAAAAATTCTTTCTTGTTGTTTCCAAAGTGAAGGCAAAAATTCTGCTTCGAAAAACGCAGTGAAAAAAATGGAAGTTATTCTTTCTACTAGTAAAAATCGATTAATGTGTGGTCTGCAAATGACCTGATTTTTTAATTAAATTACATTTTTCCTAGTAAAAGCCTTTAGAAAATTGTATGATTATTAAAAACATTTCCTGAAAATATACCATACATTTAACAAACATAAAAATTGAAATTAACACTAGTCACAGATAAATATTACTACCACAGCACAAGTATTTATTTAAATATTTACACTACCTGAATGTCAAAGATATAATAAAATTCCAAGCAATATCTGTGCATAGACATTATGTGTATGTTAAAGATAATTTCACCTTTTTGTACTACCTTAGGAATGGTATTTTAATAACAACTACTAAACGTGTTGCTACACCGTCAAGGTGAGCCTCCGTAAAATATAATGTTTATAGACCTAGAAGTTTGGGTAGGAAGTCTGGTAAGTGTGTAAGAAGATTGATCAGTGTGTGAGGGCATTTATATATATAGATAACATTGTTGCAAATTGTATGACTTCAAAAGACTGTGAATGATTTATTACAAGTTATAGTTAGTTATTAAAATGAACGCGTTAATTAAAATATATTACTTTGTAAATTGTAGCATATCAAATAACAGACTTACCACTGAACAAACTTTTTAAAAATTTTTGGAACTGGTACCACAAAATTAGCAGTCGCAGCTAGCAGGTAATGTCTTATTGGTAATAACAGAAAACAAATATGTTTCCCATGTTTAGTTCTAATAGTGCTGTTTTCATGTGCCTGTCTGAAAATTTGAGGTCTACAGTTTTTCGATCTGATAACGAAAAAATTTCCGGTTGCCTGTACACATTTTCAGAGTCGTTAAAGATGAACGCTAGTCGTTACGCTCACCAAGTTTCATTGACTAATTCAGATATTCTATTTACAGAATTACGCATCAGATATAAACTTTCAAATGTTTACGTCAATATCAAGCGCTGAGGCAGCAAAAGCACCGCACTGATTCAAATTATTCTTGCTAGAAGCATCGATAGGTACCTGTTAATGTTGGTGTGAAGGTGTTCAATTACCTGGACCGTTATTACGAAAGGCCCGGAAATTCGCGAGTTCATTTGAGGAAATGATAGATTTTGAACACCTACACAAGTGAATTACTTTCCTGATTATATAACCTGTTTATTTTACTCGTCCTTGAGGACGCTGAAGAAATAGCAAAACTGAGTGATAACACTCAAACTCCTTCGCTACCTTGGCAGAGGTACAACTGGACACTCGCTGCAGAAGAAGCCAGCCTACAAGTTACTGAGGACAGAGGGTATGCAGGAGTGTAGAAAAAATAATAAATAGCATATGGGGATATATCCGAGGGCAGGGTATCATACCCCGAGTGCATATTTTAATAGGACGCACGTAGGTATCTTCATATCCTGCTGAATGACGTGAAATGATGCCCTATAATGGAGAAGTGACGGAAGAAGAGATACCCGAGAAAACCCGCTGGCCAACAGCAGTGTCCACCACACTTTCCACACGCAACAAATTCAGGCTGAACCCGCCGGGGATCGAATCCGAGTCATCTTGGTGGAAGCCGAGCGACCTGACCGCTCGGACACTGCTGTCCCAGGACTGTAGACTCTAGCTGGCAGGTTGCTGACGTACAAAATTTCCGGATTTCTAATTATTACAAAAGTGAGGATACTTAAATTTCGCAAAATAGATTAGGCAAGTGCTTGTTGCAGTACCTAAGGTGCATGTCTGCAGCTCTGATACATGGTCATCACTGGTCTGTAAAAAAATTCAATGTCTTAGATTTTTACCTGCAAATTGCATACGCGTGGAGTCACAGTAAGCACAATATTACTAGCACAGTCAAATGATAAACATGACTCCACGAAGACACAAGCATATGTTAACATCAAAGACCCATTAACATAAGCAATTTAAGAAAATATTGTCCAATATATAACATCTGATCGTAAAACGTAATGTAATTCATGCGTGAAATATGTATCTTTATTGTTACACATGTGTACATACACACATATAAACGATGTGCTTATACGCACGGAATGTAAATAACTCGGATTTACTGTTTACAACTGTACATAGCAGAAAAACAAAGGACTCCAGGACTCCAAGACAAGCGATTTCCTATCGGAGTGTCTAAGTACATCTCCCTCTAAGTCCTGAAATGCCCAAAATCGCTATACCAATGTGTACCCTAACACACATATTATATCCACCATTTTATCGAAAGTGAAGTTTATTTTGATGTCATCTTTACTGTAAGTTGTGTGACCGCCGCCTTTGTCTTCTCGCTACGCTGAGTTCACAAATATCCACACCGTCAACAGCCACGTTCTTTGCCTCGGTATAGCTCAGCGGGTTTACTGAATAAAAACACACACGTTCAATAAGTTCGTCACGCGTCTATCACAGCCGTATTTTCCCTCGCTCAGAGCAGAGACAAAGCAGCGATCAATAATAAGTACCGTCTCCCTCGATTGGAGATTGGAAGTTCACAAAACAACTGACGAGGTACACAACTGCTCGGTATTTCGTGTTTAATTGCCACGATTCCCGACAAATTAAATCTTACTGGAGCAATACGATGACACTCTCCAGGAGGACAGACGCCCGCGATACGTCCTTATGCCCCGGAGACCGTCACACTTCTCTCTACTAACGCTCGCGAAAGCAAGTCAAGCCACGCTATCCCTCCCCCAGCTCCGATCCGGCCAATCGGAAGCTTCGTTACAAACTGCCCTGCCCTGCGAACCGCACTGAACTTAGGCGATTACGACTGTATTAGACGTCATTTTTATTTTCGCAAGCAAAAATAATACATTAATTTAAATTCCTGACACTTGGATTACTCTATTTTCCTTTCTTATTACTAATTATTACATATAACTTAAATTTAAAACATAACGGCCAAGTGTGATTGTCAGTTAGGACGCTGGCTCCCCCCTTCTCCGTCCGCCATCTTGGCTCAGCGGGGCGGCTACCGTCCACTCCTGCTGGGCCCCACATTTATCTTTGCTGACAACCCTGGTCTAGGGTGAAGGGAAACGATTAGTTCCACCCTCATCCGCTCGTAATCAAAATACTAATTTTACATATTTACCATTAAACTACTTCTTAATAAATTGAATAGACAAGCTGAGATCCTACAGAGCCCAACGCAACTTGAACTGACTCTGTAGCCCTATTCCTTCCAATATTAGTTACAATAAAATTAAAGAAATTCTCACTCTGTAATATTACCAACTATATATCTCCTGAAATTAATAACATTGATCCTCCCCACTCTTCTTTACAAATATTTGTCTAATTCACTAATAATCTATATACTGTGGCCCGGAGGCACATTACAGTTGTTACCAACCATCGATGCAACGCATGAGACTGCGACAGGAAGGTTGACAGAGTGTCAACTCCCTAGTGCCCTAACCAGGCCAGCAATGTCCAAGGATTTATAAACACAGTTCGACACGAGTATACAATTTGTCACATACGGTGTGTTTGAGGGGGTGTGATGCTACGATAAGTGTCTGCCTACTCCATATCGGCACCATGTTCACTTAGTCAACCTAACCGACTATGAACCTTTCGATCTCTATAACCGTAAAAAGACATCAATCAGCCACTGCAACAATGTTAATGGGGTGGGGTACTGTCGATCTATCAATTTAGTGGTAAATTTAATAAAACTTGTTGTAACTTTATAATAATGTTCATGAATCTTGCCTCCCTCTGCGAACCATGTAACCTTTCTGTACAATGTAATTTTGTAAATACTTATATTAATAAATTCCCAACCCTAGCTAACGCCTATTAAGCTGTATGTTCAGCCCTTCATATTATGAACCTAATAAACATAAATTGAATGACATACTGAAGTAAAAACGCAACCTCAATGTCAGCTTTTAATAGCTTACAGTACCACTTACAGGACTCGTATTTTAATGCTATAATTACGATGTTGATAACTTTGGAATTTTGTTGCAATGGGACTTTATAATACGAATCTATGGGTTTTATAGACATGCACCATCACGTATGCAGATAAGTATTTGTGTATGCCCATAAAACCATACAATTATGATTACAGTGGCAATTCTAAGTGTATGTGTGTCTATCATACACGCACAATCTGCAATTATGAAACGATTCAGGCGATTTATCTTAGATGAAACATTTACTAAGAAATAGAACGTGGTATTTTTTTCACAAAAACTGGTAAGTTGTGTTGAACATATCGCAATATTAGCAAGCTCATATTGTTAACCTTGCACAAGAAGAACTGTTATTAATGTAACAACCGAACGCAGTGCAGCACTAGTCTTCATGTACTGTAATTTATCTTGTAACAGTTATGTTTGGGGTGCTCTGGGACGGAAGTGGAAATCACTGCATTAAGTAAAGTCACCATTGGTTCAATGTCAACGAACTGCTATTGTAGTGACGACACATGTAAACGTCTCATTTGAGAGTGTTTGATGGGACTTAGCAGCGATACTCAGCGTCGATGCGACAGCGTGCTAGTGAGCGGCGAAGGAGCGGACGGACGGAAGATTATACTGACGTAAACGAAATTCATTATTAGTTTTAATGTAAAAGTTTGACACAGGATATTTTAAGTTCCAATAGGCAGATGTTATTCGAATACAGCCGTGTGTGATTAAAGAGCATTATAAAATGCTGACTTAATAGTAAGAACTATGTAAATTAGATGTACACGTTGCGTGAAACAACTACGATTTAAATGAAATCAAAATCTACATGTTTTGCTGTTAGCAACTGTTAATTTTAATGTAAATAAATTACGCAATTTAATTTATATTTTAATGTATCAAGTAATCATCCCCAAATAGAAATAACTCAAATCGAAAATCCAGAGAAACGCGAAGACGCGCTCATTATCTGAGGTACCGTTTTTGTGGTGCAGTAAACTTTTTGATGGGCACGTGTGTACCAAAATTTAAATCCTTTCCAAGCAATCCAATTTGCTCCTCTGCTTTCGTCCTTGTTTTGGTACTAAGAATTGCCGGCGCTTATGCTCTGCAGGTTACTTATATTGCCCGTTCTCTCACAGTTTGAAATATACGAGTGAACTCCATTTTTTCTCTAGGGAAAAAATTCAAAATGTTGCACTTGTAGCCATTAAAAACTTTATAATTTAAAATGATACATTAATTTTTTGTTTGGGTAATGTTTTAGGGCTAGTACTACGTTTGTTCTTTAATTTCTTTTGCAAGTAGCGTGGCGTAAGCCACTGTGCCAAGCGATGCGGAAGAACAGAGAAAGTAAAACACGCCGTTGTTGTTTCCTTTATTTTTCCGCAAAGATAGAATCAGCGAACTGGAAAAATACCGCACGACTGCAGCTAAAGCAAGCCGAGCTTCTGCCGCAAATATGTAAGAATACAGAAGAGAAATATAATCTTGTGGGAGGCCACGTACCAACAACGAATTCTAACTAGCCGACCAGTAGTGTAAACACTTGACTGTAGAAAGAGAAGGTTATATATTTCTTTCTCAGTACAACATCCCTATGAATATGATGAATATACCCACCGTTTATGAAACTGAGAGTAAATCCACTTAAATATTAAACAGGCGTACAAAACTGGTAAACAGAAAAAAAAAGACTTAACTTGGTATAATAAAATTTGTCACGTGTCCTTTAAATAGTTCTCTGCCCACAAATCTTGCAGTAACTTAGTTGAAAACGAGAAACAACGTTAACGAAATCACTTCTCAATTGATTATTTTTTAAAAAATAACTCTCTGGCGGTTAATTTCTTCTGCAAGAAATTTTATACATTACTGTTGCATTACGAATTTAAATAATACATGGTTGTAATTTTGTGAAAAACCGGTTTAAACTTATTTTACAGAGATAAGACATCAAACATTAAACTTACAAGGTTTCCTAAACGCACGATTTTTTTTAAAGGAATTTGGCGTGTAATATTTTTCTTTAAAAGTTTATGATCATAAATAACTTAAGTACATAATAAGTTAGTAATTACTTACTTAAGTATATAATAGCTAAATTACAGTAGCAAAGCGTAGTGGCATTGCAAGAGAAGTGATATTAAATCCGACTACACAACTTTGAGCTAGTGGGAATAACGTGTCTGCAGGAATAAACCAGTACATTGTTTTCCTGTAACTGAAGTCGTGAGACTGGAGAATTATTCCTTTGTTTCTTACACGCTACTGGCAGGAGTACTTGTTCCTGTCAGCATGAGGTTTCTTTAGGGCACGGTAGCTAACTAATATATATATATATATATATATATATATATATATATATATATATATATACATGAACTTGTTTTAATGCCTTACAACCTGCAGCATGGTCAATGACTGGGTTTTTATAACTCTCTGCGTCTTGATATTTTACTTGCCAGGCACAGGCCACACTGCTATACTCCATTTCACATAAGTTTGGATAAATTTGACAGCAGCTTATGGGCAATAATTTGTAATATTTTGTTATTTTTGCCACTACACAAGGCAAATTTTGCAGTACAGATGTTTAAATACACATTTCATGTTCACATTAGATCTAATAAAAGTCTTGCATTGTGCAACAAATCACAAAATACTGAAAATTAATGCTCATAAGTTGCAGTAAAATTTATCCAAACTTATATGAAACAGAAAATAATAATCGCTGATCAAAGATGTAGACATGTACTTAACGTACTGAATCAATGTGGTGCAAAAATTTTGTTGCGAAAACTATTGTATCTTTAGTATATATGTTGTCATTGCTAAGAATAGCTTTCCTTGGAACACATCTGTTCTTAACCACTGTTGTCACTTTAGACTAGCGTTGAAGTGATAAGTGAGTAAATTTAGTACAATTTCTTTTTAAGATATTGAATATGGCAGTGTTACGTTGAGAACACAACACATTCACTTACTGAAACCCATAATACGCCAAGTTTCAAGTTTAGCTGTTACCGAAAACAAAATTCAGTTCAACAACAAAAATTAAATTACGAATTTTTTCTGTTGCAACAAAGCGCACACAACATTTGAAATGTAATTTTCGTCCATTGCATATTGGTTCAAATTTGCAACAATAGTATTATGGTTTTGATTTTTTTTTTCGGGGAACAAAAATCACATTTCAGAAGTTGTTAAAACATATTATTTTATTATGTATCACCACTTGGTGTAGACTGGTTTCTTAGGAAGCGTATAGGTCAAATTGTGTTTACCCTTTATGCATTTTTTTCTGTATTGTCTGCATATACGTGTGTTAATTTATGTGCATAATATCGTGTAGTCCATTAAATGTTTTCTGTATTGTTTCCTTAATGTAATACTGTGTCATTGGCCTTCTACTTTTGAATGGTACAATAATCTGGTAAATAAGTAATTAATAGAGACATAAAAATTCGGGTTATTTTCTAACAGCTGACTAGACTCCAAGTGACTATAGGCTCCTTCGACGTCTCCCGCTAGCCGATATTGTCGTGACTTGCCGCAGAGAATGATTACACGGTAGAGAGGCCTATATATATATATATATATATATATATATATATATATATATATATATATATAAAGACGTAACACACGTAAACGACAGCTTATGAAAGTTCGCAGGTTATGGTCTGTTATGTATAGGTAAGTGAAGTTTAGTCTGCTACCAAATAATAACGCGAATTTTGCATGTCTCTAGCGATTAAGTATGAAAGTGAGTAACATATCGATAGTAAATTATTAGTAATAAATAATACATTATAAAAAATGATTATTTTGTGCACATAATATCCCTTAATATGTCAATAACAAGCTGCTCTATGGTAAGAGCCGATAATGTAAGAGGAATAACGTATAGGCTTAGTATTAAAATGGCGATTAGCAAAGTTACTTAGTGGGTAATATTATTTCTGAAATTTTACACCACGGTCCATATTTATGAATGAATTAATTTAAAAATTAAGTATATATTTTTCAATATTGGTTTCAAATTTAAAACCAACAATGTAAAGGGAGGGAGAAGGATCCAAAATGTCAAGTTCTGAGACCACGGAGGAATCCTGGAAGGAAAACAAGGTGCAAGAGGGTCGCGAATCTGCACCCGCAGGGGGCCGCCGAGCCGCGCTTGAAGTACGACCGTTGGGGCGTGGGAGAAAGAGGAAAGAGAAAACAGAAATAGAAGGCGCGGGAAATGAAGTCTGTGAGCGCGCACCGGAAATGGAACTCGCGAAGGAGCCCCGGCTGTGGTGTGTGGCAAGGGAGGGAATGAGAACAAAACTGCGAACAAAAGACGGTGCGGATGAGGCGAGGGGAGTGAAGACAAGACTTGTGGGCGGCCGCAGTCCAAGAAAGGCGGGAGAAAAAAAAGAGAAACGAAAGCGCAGCCTTTGGTGGAGAGATTCGCCGACGGACAATTATTCCTGCTGTCACACATCTCCCCTTTTGTGGCATTTTAATTAATCTGAGTGGCGCTCCCAAAAGGGTGGTTTAGTTGAGAGAAGGGGGAGGGGGTAAGAAGATGGCGCGCAAGGGGCGCACTTGTCTTTCTAATTACTCGGCCGTTGCAGCGGGCAACAAGAGCAGATGTTGTTGTCTGACAAATTGCTGGTGGGAATTTTAATAGTCCGTGCGTAATGTCTCTCGCGAAGAAAGGCTCCTAAAGAATGGTCCTCGGCTGTGTTAGACGCGAAGAAGCACATGCAAAGAATATGGTTTCTACTTAGGCGACGAGATGTGGATGCGTTTAATTTACTGCGAACATATCTAGTGGGTCTATCACCTCGTCCACAGTTACGTAATTATGAAACCTAACCAAAAGGACAGTCTTTTGAATTTGTTGTTTCGTGTTTTTCTTGACAGCACTGCGTGAAAGTGTACTTAATTAGCCTGCTGTAGCATCTGTATATGCATGTCCTGTTATGTTTTCTTACTTGAAAATGAAATTTGGGATTGGAAAAGTATTACAGACGTATAAGAAATAAATTTACTTTAGTGGTGCTATAAAATGTAAAATTAATTGTGGAAATATATTTAATCCTTAAAAAAAAAATTATTCTTTATACGCTTTGGTTTTGTGTTATCGAATACGGATCTTTTTATTTTTCGTTTCTACGTCACCAGTCAAGCACGGGAAATTAAGATCCCTTTAGGTATGTGAAAATCTTTAAGTAAGCATTCACATATGTTCATTTTCCTCCAAAATTAACTGCCGCACGTTGACATAGCATTTTACAAGTAATGCAGAGTAAATTTCTGAAACTCGCTCAGTCCACTTTAGATAATATGTACGAAACTTGGTTGAGAAACAGAGAAAATAATCAACTTGAAAATGAAACTGATTATGTAACTGATTATTTGTTAAGTCTAATTAGATAATAGCGTTTTCTTTGTGATGCTTTATACATCTCGCTCTGTCCATTGAGTAGGGAAAGTCAGAACTCGCTCAGTCCACAGTGATTATGAAAAGTCTGAACTCACCAGGGCAATAGTGAAGGGAAAAGTCACTACAGCTCGTTCAGTCCAAAGAGAATGGAGGGATAGTCATAACCAAGTCCATCGTCAGAACATACAGAACCCTTGCAAGACAAGAGATGTTCATACAGAATATATATATATATATATATATATATATATATATAATAACACAATTTTACCTGGAGTTTGGAAATCCTCGATCAAATGCATATTCGTTCTGTGCGTGGAAAAAAAAAAGGAGCTGCAGCTTGCAACTGAAGAAAACGAGAGGAAGATACCAATGCTTGGAAAATGACTGCACTAACTCAGAGCACAGAAATTTTACTCACACCTTAGAAGTGATCCAAATGAATCCATAACTGTTGTATTCGACTCACTAGCCACTTCCTAAACGGTCTCATGGTGATAGATTTTACAATAGACAAGTATGGCTTTACTGCCACACATGCATGCTTTGTAATGTTTCTAGAGAATTAGGGAAAGAAGAATACATATCCTTTTACGCTTGACTTGAAACACAGCATGGGAGGACTCCCAATGAAGTCACTTCAACATAATACATTATTTGCATAATTTAAAAGACAAGATTGTCACTGACATTAATACTGTTTGTCTATTCAGCGATGTTGCAGCTTCGCAAAACAAAACATGGCACTCTTCTTGCTGCTTTGTGAGGTTCTGAGGAATCTACAGCAATGTGAATGAAAATGGAACATTACTGCCCCATAAGAGGGCACAGTTACATGCCTCCAGAACGTTTATTTGGGCATAGCGAAATATATGCACAAGAGGGAAGTTATAGTAATTCATAAAGCATATCATAATGTATTTAAACAACATCGACAAGTACTGAAATGCGATACTTACTGGACAGTGAAAGACCGCAAAAGCGTTGTACACAGTCGGTGTAAGATGGCACTTCCCTTCAAAATCCCACAGCAGAAATAGTCACACAAAAGTTAAGAACACACAAGTTTGTGTTTCCGTTTGCACTTTTATGACTGAGGACAGTCGATTTCTTCTGTGCTTAAAATATGTAAAAATTCGTCTTAACTTCATCGAGTTTCGGCGTTTCCTTTCCGGCAATGTTTCAACAGAGGAAGATTTTTAAGTACTTTACAGTGTCAACTGTTGGAGTTGTATTTTAAAAATGCACACATACACTTGTTATTCACACTGAGAAGGACGGAAACTCAGCTGTGTACCGTGCTGATGAGTAGGTACAGTATGTTACTAGTAACCATTTTAGAACAAATCAAACGTGTTGCACATTATTTTCTCGTGTGTACGGGTAATGTGCAACACATTGCATGTATCGTAATAACAACTGTACGTTCCTTTTTCATTGTAGTTGGTGTACACGTGAAAAATTGCTAAGTCCACGGACTGAGCTGGTTTTGGCGGAGACACTGTGAAATCTGCTCTTGTATGACAACCATAGGAATTACATTGTATCTGTCACATGTCTATTCTTACATATTTTCGTGGAGCCAATTGATTACATTATTGATTAAATTTTGTTTATGGTAGCTTTAGTATGTATCCACATACCATTGTTTAGGAACAACCTTAAAACTCTACTAAGCGAGTTTAGGGATCCTACTCTTTGCTTGTGTGTTTTAAGTTTTGCCAATCCTGGGTCAATAAGTAATTTTAAACATAACTGGATTCAGTGACTTCGACTTATAAATAAATTCAGCTTTTACAGACAGGAAACTGAAAAACCTCAACAGTTAAGCCAACCACAATTTACTCTACTAATAGAGTCGCTTTCTTGCTGTCAATTTACGTAATAACATATCGCGCATGCTTGATACATGGTTGCGTGCTATAACTAAAGTTGATTATTTCTTGCTCACTTATTTCGTAACTGGCATCAGTATTCCCCAGGAGGACTTAAGGGTACCATCCTAACATTCTTGCGGAACCTATGGAAAATCTAAACTAGGTTGTCTAAAGTATGAATTGAACCATGACCCTCCAGAAAACAAATCCAGTGTTAATGCTACAGCAGCATTTCACTTGTTGTAAGCAGTAGATGTTTGGAATCATGTTTCGGTGAGAAACTTCCATCCCTCTATGGACCTCTATGGACCTCTATGGATCCCGTACTTTGGAGGAAATATTTTTGCCCTAGCTGGTTTCAATGCCTTACGTTCATATCTGCCACTCTTCTTCGCGGCCATCGGCTGATTTTCTTTTCCCAAATACGTCTCTCATTTGACTGTGTCAATCAGAATGAGATTACTACGACACGTCTGTTGTTTGAAGGTACAATCCCAAAACGCGTGAGAATTTTAATCACATCTAATCACTGAATGTGAAGCATAGCTGCAGGCGTGCAGGTCAGAAATTGAAACAAGATGGTGTAGAATTATTTTTACTAAAAACAGAGGTCCCCACTCATTTTTATTGTTGGCAATATTGAACAACGTACACGGTACCTTACTGATTTGATTGACATCTGGCATACTCATCCACGTGCATTGATTACTTCCCGACAACGCTATACATTTTCCAGTCTTGATTAATTGATTTAACGATCTGTTATACGATTTCGAAACAGGCCTGCTAGTTGTGTTAACTTGCTTATCGGTACGATATCTATTGATCACATTTCGTCTTTCTAATATGGCATTTATTGCATTTGTGGGCTTATTTATTGATATGTATGTTGTTCATAATTTAAACGTTTTTTTCCATATCGGTATATTCGGCAAACTGAAATAAAACTCAATAGAACATTCAAGTTGTGTGATAGTGATAAGGTTCACAGGCTTTCGCGGCTGTTTCTATGAGATATTAGCTTCTGGGCGGTAGCCACGCCACTGTTGTTTCTTTCCCGACGTTTCGGAATCATTTGCAGCCTTCATCTTTCATTGTGAAGTCGCAGCAGGTAAATTCTAACTGATAACAGTTTACTGTTGCTGTGATTTCACCCAGCAGATGGATGCGGCAATGTCATCAGAAAAATCGGTAAGGTAAATTACAGTGACACAACTTCAAATCATAAGCCAAGAGTTTCTAATATAGGAGTGCGTTAATATCTTTCTCCCAAAATCTGCATCCGTATGAAAATAAACTGTGAAAAAAATTGTATTTATTTTTACTGAACTGTAACAAACAATAAAGCAGAAAAATCAGTAATTTTTACTACTGTTCAAGTTATTAAGTATGTTCTGTACACTTGTAATTACTATCAATAATTTATTTCGGATTTAAGCAGTTTTTCTCTAGGCACACGGTAAGTACAGGTAAATATGAGGAAATAGAGTCAATTTACTTATTTTGATAATAAAATCAATATTTCCAGTAAAATTGTCCAAAAAAAGAATATACAGACACCAGAATAACGACATAACAATTAAAAAAAAATTAGGAAGATGTAAATGGTCATTAGCGCTATTATTTAGGTTGCTAATATACAAGTGACGAAAGTCCCAAGCTTACCTGATATTGTTCAAGTTCGAGTTTTAACGGGCTATATATAAGTTATATAAGTATATAACTTATATATATATATATATACTAACGAAATGTCTTCTCATTAAAATTATAAAAATTAATATACTATAACACTTATAAATATTTAAGGGGGTTCAAGTTGCATAAATTCTTTATTTTTTCATGAAATAAAGTTAGTTTTGTAGAAGGTACTTGCGAGTACAGTTTCCTCATACGAAACAATTTTAGCTCGCATAGTCTTCTCATAATGGAGTAATTTAAATTTTTTATGTTACGCTACCATGCAGGTGGTGACAGCCAATCGGCTTACTCTGATGAAATAATTGGCAGTGAAATAAAAAACCCTGGGCTACATAACGTAACATTTATACACTGGCAATGTAGTATTTTAAAATATTAAATTAATTAAAAATTCAGTAATTTTTTTAAAATGCAAAATATGTTCAAGTTTTTCTAACATAATGTGACGTAGCCCACGGTACAGTATTTCATTGTGAATAATTTCGTTTGAGGTCACTGGTTTTCTCTATTTTCATAGCAGCGTAACATGCAAATATTGACATTGGTCTTAGAGTAAATATAGGGTAGAGGGAGTATCATCTATACAACTGCGTACGAAATTGCGTGTTCAACATGTGTCACATGACTTTAGTGAAATATGCGCGCGAAATTTGAAATAACATTAAGAGCCAAGATAATAATTGCTTAGTAATCACAACTATGTTGGGTTTTTTTGGTACCTTATGAATTTATGAACTAAGGAGAGCATACTACCATATAATCGCGTAGTACAAATGCGTAGAAATTTCAGAACGACAAATGTAAACAGCGTTTGCCACGTTACTGTTTTCCTTAACCCAGCTGTTTTTAGTAAAAAGTAAATATTAGCTACGTACTTACTGTAAGGTTTTGAACCGAGACCTTGGTGACACCACATGACTAAATATATATTCTGGAAGGTACGCCATGCGTTTCAAACAACACGACTGCATTTTAACGCCGAGAAAACATAAATAAACGACACCAAACTCTCGAGACCATGTTGGACACACATTTGTGATGTCATGTTCCCTCTACTATATATTACCTCTATGACATTGGAGCACCGTTATTTGAAAACAATGCGAGTTTAAAAATGTTTCCTAACAGGGAACTGAACTCACAAGTGTCGTCTAATACCACTTCGTAGAAATATGAAATGCACTTGAACACACATAAGGGTCGTGATTCCTTTAAGGAAGTGCGCATTTCTTCATTTAGAGTTAAAAATGTTGAAGTATACAGGAATGCAAAAAGTAAAACTTCTGTTCAGGCGCAGGGTTCTCTTTCATGCCTCGTTTGGCATATGGACTGATCCAGTTGTGTTAATACGAAGAGTTACATAATGCAAGTTATCCACTGAACTGAGACTCTACATGCAATGGGACGGCGATACTACAGCACAGATGGAAGAAAGCGAGAGTTATTGGAGAGGTTGGCTGCGTTATCCTTCAAGGCGAACCGCAGCAGAGTTGCGCAGCTTCGTGTGCAAGACTGAAGACTCGCCCGGAGGGAAGATGTGCCGCAGATTCCAAGGGCCGAAACAACAACTTGGCGTGAGTTGTTGCACACTAACGCCGCGGGAGAGGCCCGACTAACTGAACCTGGGGGATAACTGCGGCGCCCCGCTTCCCAGTTGATGCTAATTTGCGGCGAGACCTCCCCCTCCCTCCTTAGCCAAGGCAACTTGGCTGATTCATCGTGCTCGCCCTACCCTATCCCAACCCTTCCAGGCATCCTAACTCCCTTGTTCACTGCGCCATCGTGCTAAGCCTCGCAACTTGCCCTGATGTGTATATAGAGCCTACAAGCTTTCAAGAGCCATGCCTAGCATATACTTTCTTCCCAGTGATGAAAACTTTGTGGTTTCGTTCGAGCACTAACTAGCTTTCAAGCTGTTGTAGATACCACTTTCTAGTGTAGTTGATGATCCAATAATAAATACTTTGAATGAATTGGGATGTTACAACTAAGATATTTTGATTTGCAATGACAGTTTCATTTTTGAAATGTGTAATGTAGAAATAAGCATACTTTTATTTACATTTGTCAACAACTGTAATTGGACACGTTGTATGTCTGTAGGTTTAGCTCGTAACAAAACTGACATGTCACGGGTTTAGAATGGACGATCACAAATCTAACATTTTAAATTTAAAGTTTTATTTTCGTAATTTAAAGAGTTATTTACAAGTATTATAGTTTCCTGAAAGTTTGTTTGTCGAGTATCATATTCAAGGCAACACGAGACTGAATATATGTGTAGAGGACTACTTCACGTACGAGATGTATGCTTATATATTATTCGCAAACTATTGTAGGACATTTCTCAAAGTTTTATTCTTTCACTGCAACAATGTTAGTCTGTATTTTGATGAGATAGACATCAACATAGCTGGTTTGTTATGTAAAATTGATGATCTCTCATCTACGAACCGTGAACAAACAATTAGGTAGTAAATACAGAAGAAATAAATTGCACATTTTAAGGATCTGACCCTCAGAAACTTTTCTTAAGTAGTAGTTACTTTGAAGTAATTTTAATAACTTACATTTAACGATAGTTGTCAATGATCAATTGTATATTTAACGAATAAATTTTCATTTGTTACATTTTTCAAACGATTAGAATGTGTACACAAACGTTGTACAAGCCTACGTCAGTAAAAGGCATGGTAATTTTTATATTTTTACACAGGTAAAATATATTAACGGCAAGAAAATAAATATTCAACAAGGCTTCAGGAATGGCCAATTCATCTATAACTGTATTTAGTAGCAGTGTTTTAAGTTTGCTGTGTTGAAAAATGTAACATTAATTTTACTAATTAAATTACGAACTCAATAGAATGTCCACATAGTTATACTTACTACTGCGATGTCGAATAAATGCCACATAACTAATGATGCAGTGAACTTTTATTTAAAACTAAACCAGTCAGTAAGAAGGCCTATATATATATATATATATATATATATATATATATATATATATATATATATATATATATATATATATATATATATATATATATATATATATGTATGCAACGGTCCAAGAGCTATGGAGTTAACAGCATTTGCCTTTCACTCTCCGCTCCAGATTTTCGTAAAGGGGAAACAAATCTTGCTGGGAATTTTTTAAGATACTGAGTCTGCTGCACGGATAAACCTTATTAACCAGCATTACGTCAAACAACATGAAGTCCTCATAGCAGGGTTCAATTACGTTAAATAGTATTTTGTTTAATGCTGTTTTAATCCTATGTGCATATTTGAAAAGTTAACATTGAATGGTAACAAGGAGGCATGTTTCAAGTAAGGCAAACTAAATTTGTAACTTGCAAAACCACAAAATAAACTTTTATATGCCTCTGATACTACGCAGGCTACCATACAACATAATAAATTGCATGATACAACATACGCACTAACAAATAATATATCTGTATTATAATACAATCAAGATATAGGCAAAATTGTTGAAGGTTATTTTCTTTCGTGATCACACTAAAAGTCCGGATCGCATTTGTGTGTAGTTTGTGTATATGGGAGGAGGGCCAGCCAAAAAAAAAAAAAAAAAAAAAAAAAAAAAAAAAAAAAAAAAAAAAAAAAAAAAAAAAAAAAAAAAAAAAAAAAAAAAAAAAAAAAAAAAAAAAAAAAAAAAAAAAAAAAAAAAAAAAAAAAAAAAAAAAAAAAAAACTTGTAAAAGGCTTGCAGTATTGAGCACTTGTTAATCGGTGACGTAATGTAGAGTTAAAGTAATGAGTGGTAGTTTCTTCTTAAAAGGAACAGAAATAATATGGATAGACAGAACTCACAGTTTTCCGCTGACAAACACGACGAAGATGAGCCGATTTCCTTTGCTGGAAATCCTCATATACTCGCAGTCAAGTTTGTAGCATTGGACGATTCCCTGCACCTCCAACAGTGCTGGGCTAATAATTACATATGCTGCAGAATATTCCCAGGGCTTCCGCTGCTCCCCTGGACACATATTTCATCAAGTTACTTTCCATAAAGTATAGTAACAACAGCGCACGCCTTGTCGATAACTTTTTGTCATTCACGGTTCCACAGTTCATGCCAGAGTGTTCGCCGCTCGGGTCCCGTCAAAAACACACTGCCCTCTCCTCCCCACTACTATCACTCGCACCAGTTGTCTTGGCGGCCCCTCTCCCCTCAATCCCCTTCACAGTCTTACAGTCTCGACATCGATCAATACTTTGCCTGTGGGCGCGCAATTTAAAAGTTGTTTAAAAAAACACAACACTTTAAAACTAATACTTTTAAAACAGCAAAATTCTGCTTGACTAGACATTATATCAAAAAGTAATACTTTAAGAGATCATTGAGTATCAGGAATTCACGCGTGAACTGTACAACTTAAGTATTACCACTAAGTACAATATTATTACACATATTAAAACATATTAAAACCAATGAATATATGGAGAACAAAATGAGGTAATTTTGTGGTGTGCCAGTTAGCTCCCAAATTCGATCACTAAACATATATTTATATTTTATAAATATACTAATGTGACTTACAAATGTCACAATACTTTATTTACTCCGCATCCTTGTAATCTTATTTTGCTCCATACTCATATCATGTCAACCATGTAAAATATCAGTATATTGCTGTTTTAATGTTTGCTAAAGAATTTCACACCAGATCCGTCCTTAGATGATGGTTGAGGGAAAATAAAACCCCGTGATTCTCCACTTCCCTATTCGCAGTATGTCTGTGCCGTAACTATTGCCCCAGTCACATAGGTTTCTTGCCGAACAAGGCTGTAGTTGGCTATAACTGTACGGAATGTATGCTAGTGGATGCTACAACCACTAAAAGTTCGTCTACAGGTGCCTTTTACTACTGAGTGTCACGAAATTCCAGTAGCAGTAGATTTTTCATATATGAGAACCCTTGATTTTTGAGAAAAATAATGCCTTAATATTTTTTTAGTTCCTTAGACATACATCTAGAACCCAGCTTCATGGTTATACTTTAAAAAAAATTTTAAATTTACGACAAAAAATTATAGGTGTGTTTGGAAATAAGGTATGGTAAAATCGACTCCCATACATCAACAGTAGTTTTACTTTATAACATTTTTAAGCAGACAGCCAACTAACACCACCAGCCTTTATTGTAACAATATTAAACTTTTCTTTATTGACTAGCTGCTGAACTATGGTGTTACATAATGTGTATGAGCAAAAACTGCCCACTCTTTTAGAAAGATTTCTTATAGTTTATGCCAGAGTGTCTTTGCACTGTGACTCTCACATTTGACTGTACCTACCACAAATAGGTGACTGCGACACTACATTTCTATGACAGTGCATCCCCAATATGCTCAAATTTGAATCTATCAGTGACCATGAAGCAGCGCTGCATAAGTGCGCATGCAAGACATTGAAAAAAATATGCAGCAAAAATATTTCCGTGAAAATCAATACCACTGTGTAATTGACTTACGGTGTGCTTTAATGTACAGAGACCAGCAAATTTCACGTTATTATTTGACAACAGGCTAAAATTCACTAGCCTATATCCACCCGAACAAACTTCGTGACGTTATTGGTCCTGGGCTCTCGTACTTTCGTATGCCTGCATTGCAGGATAGTTAGAGGTGGTGATTTTTTTGTGAAAAGAATTATGCAACATTTTGTTTCAATGCATCATGTGCACATCTGCAGCTCTGCTTCATGGTCAGTGATTGGTTGTTTTTAACTGCCACGTCTTGAGGTTCTGTCCGCAAATCACAGATGTGTGGTGTCAGAGTAACCTTAGACTCATAGGCATAGTCGAATGATCTACTTCTCTTCACAAATACATTATGCCAATAGCCACGAAACAGAGGTCCAAGTGTGAGCGATAAGTTTTGATACAAAATAATTCGTAATGTTTTTCACCAAAAAATTATTATATCTAAGGATAGTGGTTGAAGGAAACCATCAGTGGCGTCACACGTACTGTCGGCCAATAGCAGAAGTTATATGATGAGAACACAGAAACTTGAATCCCAGTCTGCTGTCAGATGATAACACTAAATTTCCAGGTTTCTAGTAATGTACAGTTATGGAGTTCTGCCGCTCTACCCAGAGGGTGGTAATGCCTATAGAAATGTATGGGACACACATGAAGCCGTCTTTTTGGGTGTCACACCATGGCGACCTCCTGCCACTGCTCATTTACCTATCATTACGTGAAGTGAAGAGATTTTGGTCAGCACTCAACATCTAGGTCTTTAGCGCTGGTGAGGGATGCCATGATGTGAGTATGGAGCAGAGCCGGAATGAATGGGAGAGGAAACGGGATATCCCCGAGAATACCCGCCACCAGCGGCATCGTCCGGCAGGATTCCCACATGCGAAAGTCCGGGGACCGTTATCATTACGTGATGAGTTCGTAATCACGCCACTGTTTCAAGCAAATAACTAGAGACATGCGAAATTTGCGTTATATTCTGACAGCTGACTAGACTCCATGTGACTATAGGCTCTTTCCACGTCTCCCACTGGCCGATATTGTCATGACTTGCCGCGGAGAATGCTCACACGGTAGATAGGTCAATCTCTGTAAAGATGTAACGCACGTAAAGGACAGCACATAAAAGTTCATGGCCCATTGAATCGCAGATCATGCACTGTTATGTAAAGAAAATTGAAGTTTATTCTTTTACCAAAAGATAACGAGAATTTTACATAGCTTATTTTTACCAACAACTGATACGTTTCTTATTATCTTAGAAGGTAAATAAACACAAATGTAGACAGCCTCAAAAGGCTACTAGCGCCATAATGTGAGACTCAAAGATGCTTCAAATACATCACAAGAAGCCATCTCCTGACTAGTCTTACCACCGTGGCTCTACCTGACAACAACTGACAAATGAACGACAAGCATGAGCGTGGTGACGTCAGCAAACCTCTGCCGGCAGTGTCGCGGGCGTTTACGGGCCAGGAGCGGGAAATGAGGGTGCTCGTCGGCAGCGCACAGCAAGCGGTCGCTTGCCGGAGATGAAATGTCCTGCCCACAGTTGCAGCGGTGGCTATATATTCATGGAGGGGAAGAGGGCGTATCACAGGACACACGAACCCACTCTTGGCTCTCAGCCTGACATGTAACTGTCCTGATCATACTGAAGTAAAATACATTTACTATTAAGTGCACTGCACAAGAATGAAATCTCATGTTTATTAACATGGAGTAGTTTCTGTAAGACAATTAAAAAAAAGATTCTGTACAGATTCTTACGTGCACAATATATTTTGCTACAAATTTGCATGTCTACAGCATACCGCATAATATCTAGACACCAGTAAAGTTATGAATGACCTACAGAATAGTTTTCAGCAACACTTGTTTACTTAAGGGCGTTGGACCCGTAAAATTCAAAATTTTATATTTGTGCCAAACACTGTTCAACTTTTGCACATCAGATAACACGTCATTTCCCCAAATAAAAAAATTAGGCCCCATAGTTTTTGCATAATCACTCATCAATGTCTCAAAATGGCCATTGCGGTGTAGCCAAAATCAAAAAAAGTAATTAACGAATAAATTCAAAATTACAGGAACTGATAGTGAATCAATGCATTTTACGACATGGTTGACAAAAGTTAGTTTTGAAAATTTCAATAGTAGCCAAAAGTCAAAGTTATGCAAAAATTTACCCTTTTTCATCGATTTTTTTAAAATACAAAAACTTATCGCTTTGTGTTCACAAAAGTGTCTTGAAGTAGCTCACATCATTAAGAATCAATACGAATTATCTTGTTTCTGCAAATTAATTATTTTTTATTATTTTGGCTACACCGCAACTGCCATTTTGTGACTTTGATAGGTCATAATGCTAAAACTATGGGACCTAATTTTTTTTAATTGGGGGAAATGACATGTTATCTGATGTGTAAAAGTTGAACAGTGTTTGGCACAAATATAAAATTTGTTTTTTTTAACGGGTCCAACGTCCTTAAGCAGACAGCAGCTACACATTGGTTGAACGCTGACTGAGTTATTCCACGTGATCGAGCAAGCTTTTAATTGGATCTTTAATGCTATTGGTTCGGTGTCCTTTAGGAGGTGACAGATAAGTCCAAGCCCAATTGTAAAAGTGACACACGCTCATAGATGTTTAAATTCTAAGTTGTGTCCAATAAAAGTGTGATTATTTCACCACAACAGAAGGAGCGGTGCTACAACACAAACGGTTCACCATAAATATACAATTTTAGTATGTTAGATTTTTATTGGAATAAGCCATTTACTCTCGAAAAAAATATTCAAATGAGTAGGCCCTATACAATCTAAATGTGTAGTCTAGAGCAACATCATGACTAGGCCTACAGCAATTTTCATCACCGTATTTATATTTTTATTTCTGTACCAGAATTTTTCTCTTATTTGAGACATGAATTGCGATTAAATTTTGCTTTTGTGAAACATATTAATCTCTCGTAGGTTTTACATTATGACTCATAAACGTCAAAATGTTGTATTGAAATGTTTATACGTTGCTGAAATTTGAAATTCAAACTTAAAAATTCAAGAAATCTATAAAAATACAGAAAAATATTTTTTGTTTTTATAGGAGACGTTGTAGCCTACAACATCGTTATTCTCTCTATTTTTTTTTCAGTTTGGTGTGTCGGTTGGTTTAGTGGCGTACATAAAACCGTTGAATGCAAATTTTGACGTTTATGAGTCATTACGCAAAAATTATTAATAAATAATTTGAGAAAAATTTAGTCACAATTAATGTCTGTAACATGAAAAATAAGTCTGGTACAAATATATAAATAAAATATGACGCTGAAAGTGAAGTAGACCCTAAAGAAACCTATACGGTTGGCGATCTCAACACGATTGCACCAGACGGTCTGATCAAATGGCACGATCAATCGACTAAGTACCAAGAATGCAGGAGCGGAAATACCACATTAAGAAAACACAAGCCGTAATAATGTCATGAGTGCCAACCAAATTGCACTGATCTCAGGGTTTTGTTGCAACTCACACTTTGTTTTTCGTAGCACGTTCAGGTTACAAACAATTCTATAGGCGTTCATAATAGTATGTGAAGTGCTGGAGTCGCGTAGGTAGTCTACGTAATTTACAAATTTGAGAAATATTTTGCTGAATGCAACGATACAGGTGTATTCAATATGTTATTTTTAATTTTAATTTTCTTACTAAATTCGCTTCCCCTACTTGTATCTTCTATGTACTGAGTACTGTTAGGGACAGGAAAATTTCGCGAATCCAATGACGTGTATGTTAGAGTAAGCTAACTTACGCATACTTAGGCCCCGGTCATTTGTTCACTAGCTACTAGTCAGTGGAACAGCAGATAGTCAACGAATAGACGGGGTAATGGATTCTAGCATGAGGGTCATTAAATTCGAGAAATTTTCCTACCTCTAAGTACTGTGCATTTAGTTTCACTTCGTTAGATTTTGAGTATGTCTGTTATGTCTATAATTCATTTTTTTTTCCAGTTTGGGACGTTTTGTCTTACAACAGTAGGTTGCTATGCCCTCGAGCAGGGAGGGTAAGCATTAGTTGATCGCAAAACCACTCTAGTTGAATTTTTTTTTGTAGATACCCAGGAAACTCGTGCTGTCTTTTGGACACAAACAATATTTCAAACAACTGTAATCTCATGTCACTTTTTGTAATTTTCCGCAAAATTATTTGACACCTCATAGAGGGCATCAAGTCAGTAATAAAGAGGAACCCAGACGCAGACCCACTCTTGTAGAATCACTAAGTCAGAGTACAGCGAATGAGTAACTCTTGTCTGCTTCAGTAAATACTTATTCTTGAAAGCAAAAGTATACAGGTCTGTAAACCTGCGCATGTTTCCGCTCTATACTTGCTAGACCCTTGAAAATGCCACTCCGTTTATTTGAACGTCTAAAGCTAAAACTTTTACACTACCTATACCAACCTCGTGGCCGTGCCGGGTGGTCAGTTTGTTCCTGCTGAGTTCACGGAGAGCTTGCAGTATTGAGCTAGCACCAGTATATTATGCAACACTTCGCCCGCTCTCAACAAAAACCACCAAAAGAACATAATTTTGATTTGTCAAATCAAACATCTTCGACTGTGCATTCCTAGATATGCGACACAAATCGAGAGTCGATTTCATTATGCGTGTATTGAATTTATAACTATAAGGATGACCATATGTGTATTTAATGATATTCCTTGCAGGTATAAAATACCTCAATAAAGCCATTTTGACACCCCAAAAAAAAAATGTATGTACGGAAATGGTGTTCATTAAGCAAAGCAGATATGCACGGAGACAATCAATCTGGCTTTTAATTGTCTATGTACAATATTTAATCAATATAAATCAGGATACGATGAAAAATAGTTACTTGGGCCAGCACAATAATATAATTTTGGGCAAACCAGTAAGACCAACAAAGTGAAACGGTTCAAGTCACGAAAATATTCAATTAAAAATAATTATAAAAAAATTGGTAATTCTAAATGTATAATGCTTTGCTCAGCAAAACATTTCTCTCATAGAACTTCTTTTACGTAGTGATCGCTGTAAATATATGTCAACTTCACACGAAGATCACAGAAAAATTAATTTATGTCAGTTTAATCAGTTTCTCTAGTTCAACCAACAACGTTCTACGGCGTAAAAAGCTTAAAGAATGAGAAACATTTTATTTTCATAAAACACAATCAAATAACAAAATTAATAAAGCCAAAATTTTTCCACAACTCTGATACGTCTCGTTTCATATCTGTAATACACATTATTAGTGATGGTGAAATTTCACGAATTCAATGACCTGCATGTTAGAATCAAATATCATATGCACACTCAAGCCCCGACCATTTGTCCACTAGCTGCTACTCAGTGGAACAGCAGACAATGAACGAATGTATGGGGCTTCAGTATACACAGGATATTTGATTCTAACATGCAGGTCATTGAATTCGTGAAATTTCACCATCTCTACATATTATAATAGAGCAAAATAAATAGTATCATTGGTTTACTCGGTTACGTTATTCTTGACGCTATATTATTCACATGTATGTAAAACGCTTGAAATCTCTGGTGTATCGCTAAGGTTGGAGATGCCTTAAGAACGGTGCTTCAGATTGTATCGAAAAAAAAAAAAAAGTACACAACCCCAACAAGATTAGTGAGCCTTGTGCAAACACCGCCGTGTCGTGGTGATGAATTAAAAATAACCCAATCTTCTTAGCTCCTTTTCTTCCTTCTGGGATTAATTTTCTTACCATTTTCTCTTTAAACACCAACCCACCTGTTTGCTGAGATTATGCAGCCAGGAAATGAGATTGTGAAATGAGTTAATCACGATATACCAAAGGTACTTATAATTCAATGTGCATAGTCTACTAAAATTAAAATTTAAAATCGGCAGTATTTTGTGAAATTATACAACTGTTCCGTAAATGAAAGCGATATTAAATACACGTTAATATAATGAAATAAAACGTATCTATTTATAGGCCTAAAAGAAACGAACTTGGCAATTCTCGCTCTTTTCGGTAGTCAAAAATTCAGTTAAACTTTCAGATTAAAAATATGAAGGTAAACACGTTAAAAAATTAACGACCTTTAATAGATTTTACATGTTAGAACTACACTATTTGCACATCCATTGCAAAAGTTTTAAGCCAGGTTTTTCATAATTAAAGCATAGCGTCTTATTTTTGCAATTATTCTCATTTTAGTAATTTTCTTTTATCTAAAATTAGTGACAGATAGGAGCTGGGCAACTTCGTGCATTCAATGACCTTCATGTTAGAATGCACTGTCCTATGCATACTCAAGCCACGACCATTGGTCAATTAACCGCTACTAAGTGGAACAACAGATAATGGACGAATAGACGGGGCTTGAATATGCATAGAACGATGGATTCTAGCAAGCAAGTCATTGAATCGGCGAAATTTTCCGGCCCCTAATGATAGACTTAAATTTGGTTTAGTTTCATGAAAATAAGATTAAATGATAAGTTAAATACTAAACATAATGTAATCCCGCCATATTTCGGTTACTTAAGACTCATATGTAGTAGGTTCGCTTATTTTATGAATCATAAAATATCATAAATGATGGTACATCGAACTGAGAGGTTGCATTTTTTTTTGCCGTGACACAGTATGTGTTGATTTTATTTGTAGAATCAGGAGAAGTAATCGAAAACAACTACCGTAGCCGCTAATTTTCCGTGAAACTAAATTTGCGCTAATCAGTAGAGCCCACGATTTTTGGTGAAAAAAATTCTGCAACAGTTTGTTTCAATGCCTTATGTGCACATATGCAGCTCTGCTTTGTGGTCAGTGATTGGCTGTTTTAAATTATCATCGACTCGGGTGTTTTACCCGCAAATCACAGACGTGTGGTGTCGCAGTAACCTTGTTCCTTTTGGCACATGTCAAATGTGCCACGCCTGTGCAATTATACATTCTGCCAATAATAAAGAAGCAGACCTGCAGATGTGCACGTAAGGTATTGAAAAAAACTGTTGCAGAATTATTTTCACCAAAAATCGTGGGCTCTACTCATATGTTTCAAAACGTTTCGTGACCATTTGTAGCTCTGAACAATGGCGAGTTGTAGGATGGTTTAAGCTCTCCACTTCTTGTGTGTTTTCGCTGTAATCTTGGTATTAGAGATTATGATTTATCGTGGGAAAACTTGGCTGTTTGCTTGGTGTCAACGTACGCCCAACTTATCAAAATATAACTTGCTGTCGTTTGGACGTGGAGCTGTTACCCTATTTGACTGAGCCAATAAGAATCCCGCTACTGTAATGTTTGATGCCTGACGTTGGCCTGCAGACAGCTACGTTGCGTCAGACGTATACCGCCCAATCATACACGTAGCAAATGTTATAGCATTTTCAAGGGTATGTTGACACAAATAATTTTCACGATACACCATCATCTCTTTTTATTATCATTGGCACGGTCGAATGAGCGACTCGTTCTGCACAAAGATGATCTACCAGTAACCTTGAATCAGAGATGCAGTAGTGCACCTACGGCCTTAAACCAAGTTGGTGCAAAATTCTTATCACCAAATCTCAGTGGCTCTGTCCTTTTTTGATGCCTCAAAACCTGTTTTTGTTGTCTGATCATTACTGTTTGTTGTTAGTCAGCTGCTTCAAAGGGTTTTATATTTTCTATGCACTTTAAACAATTTCTTAATAGTAATGGACCTATAAACGTATGGCCCACTTACCATACTTGACCTTGTAAATAGAGTAAACGTTGAACATTGTTACTATACATATCTGGTAACAAAAGCGTTCATTTGACTATTTCCTGAAAATTTATAGGTAGAGTTGATGGTATATCGCGAAAATGTTCTGTTCTAACACAGCCTTGAAAACGCTGCAGTTTCTTGCAACACGTAGGTTCGGTGATATACTTATGACACAACGTAGCTGTCTACAGGTCAATAACAGGCATCAAGTATTACGATATCGGGATTCATATTAGCTCAGCCAATTGGGTAACAGTTCCAAGTACGAGCTAAAGCTTGTAATCTTCTGGTAAGCTGAGCGTGTGTTGAATTCCAGCAAACAGTCAAGTTTTCCCGCGATAAACCATCATATCTATGTATTGGTACGCTATCATTAGAGATGAGTCGATTTAGTGGATTCACCTGGCAGCAGTCTAGACTTTTCTGTCCCATATACATAGATAGAGCCCGGTAATTTTCGCGAAAAGAATTTTGCAGCACTTTGTTTCAGTGCCTTACGTGCGCACCTGCATCTCTGCTTTGTGGTCAGTGATTGGATGCCGTAACACCCAGCGTGTGGAGGTTAAACCTGCAAATCAAAGACGTGATGTGTGACAGTTATCCGTGTACTGATTGGCACAGTCAAATGAATAACGACTCTGCACAAAAACACTCTGTCAATAGCCATGGAGTTGAACTGCAGGTGTGCACGTAAGACACTGAAACAAAGTGGGGCAAAATTATTTTCGCGAAAACTACCGGGCCCTATACATAGACTGTCTACGATTGGTTATTCATTGGTGCATAATATTACAAGCAGGCAGCAAACTATAGTCGTACGAGTTATTTCTTTATTTACTACTGCCTTGCAGTCGTCAAATACGTGTCGTGACAGCTGACAGACAATCACACAGACATGACAATTAAGTATAGGTTCTTGGCGTGCAACCTGACCTAGAAAGTATCTGCGAGATTGACGTACCTCAAGCTACCATTGATGCATAGGAAATTATTAGATATGATGATTAGAGACACTGGAAAATCGCGGGAAAATTTATTGTTTGCTAGGCTCCAACATACTATGCATAACACTGAAGGTTTTGCACCTATATTGGATATCGTTTATATGAATCGCTGGGACCCTCTTCAACAGACTCAGTTAGAACTGTACAGTTTTTTAACACAGAACGTGTGTGATTTGTCAGAAAATTATTCACACTTGTCACGATTGAGATACGACAGTTTATTGGAGACTATGTTAAATATTTTCGCGACATTCCAGTGTCTCTAATGATGGTTTCTCGCCGGAAAACCTGAATTTTTTCTAGATTTCAACGTACGTTCATCTTATGGAAATATTACTTGCTTACACTTGCACGTAGAGCTGATGTCCTATTTGACTGAGCCATTAAGAATCCCGCTATTGTAATATATAATACATATTATTTGTCTGCAGTCAGCTACGTTGTGTCAGAAGTATATCATCCAACCATACAAATCACAATAAACTGCAGTGTTTTCAAAGGTATGTTGGCACAAAAAAATGTTCGCGATATGCCATCAACTCTAGAAATTATTTTACCGAACCTACTTCTTAACACTCATTTACATCGGTATGGTAAGTTCAACTATATTATTTTTCCGTGTATGCTCGTTGATTTCCCAGTGTTAACAAACGATTGTGAAAGTTTGTTACTAACTCCCCAAAAATGTCCAAGACACTGACCGTATGGATGCTTTGAAAATTCACGTATGCCATTCTTTCACACGGCGCGGCGACGGTAGCTAGGGGCCATAAAGAAAACATCATCGCAGAGGTTACAACGCGACACAAGCATCAGCGATAAAACTCGCGGCGTAGGAATAACCGACGTAACGTCACAAGCGCTGCAGTAAAGAGGTGCGGTCGCGGGGCGAGGGGCGAAGAACTCCCGCCCGCAGCACGTCTTGCCCGAGCTGGTGTGCAGACGCCCGAGTGCACAACTAGGACGCCGCCGTCTGACGCACTTCGCTGCATGTCCGAGGAGCGTCGCTTCCAGAGACGACGCTTGATCAAAGGCCAGCTCGCTCTTCCTGAAGACTCCCAACTGCTTCTGAAACAGCTAGAAATAAAGAGAGAGAACAGCTTAGAGACCGGATAAACTTGCGGGTTCACTGATCCAGACTGGCCACCAAGAACATATGGAACCTGAAAAATTCGCGTTTTGGTTTGGGCACACGCTAGGACTAAAAAAAACTGTGAATTCATGTCAAACTATCAATTGGTAGAGAGGATGATAACTTATATCGCGAAAATATAGTTAATTAGAACACACATTATGTGATGTACGTCTGCCACAACCTAGCTGTCTGCAAACCAATAATAGGCATCAAATATTACAACAGCGGGATTCATATTGGATCAGTCAAATAGGGCAACAACTCCACATAAAAGCGAAAGCCAGTCATCTTCTGGTAAACTGAACGTGCGTTGAAACCCAGCCAATAGTAAAATTTTCCTGTTATAAATCATCCTCTCTATCAACTGAATCTTAGTGACACCTCTGAGAGCCCGTTGAATATGCAGCTAAATGGAGGCCCGGTATTGTGGTATCTCTGTGTCAGCGAGCAGCCAATGGGGATATTTCCTACTTTTAGTTCTATATTTATTTAAAAGTACTTTTAATTTAACGAATAATGGTACCACATTTTTTTTTTTATTTTCGTCGGTATAGCTCGAGAAAAACGTAAATTAAAAGAGCGTTTATTTTAGCCAGGTAAAACCGAGTGTAGCCTTGTTGATGTCCCCGTGACGTCATTGGACTTGTTATTGCATGTCTGTTTACTCTTAACTCTACAGCAAATTACGTTTAGTTCGTGAAATTGCTTTAAATCCAGTTGTTTGTGTGGTAATAACGAGCATGGCTCGAACCACGAATAGTTATAAGTGTGTACAGTAGCTCCTTTGCGTAGCATTACAATTACATTTATTCCAATTGAGTGAGATATTTTGGTCAGCGCTTAACATTGAAGTCTTTAGTGCTGGTGAGGGGTGATATGATGTGAGTATGGAGCAGTGTTGGAATGAACGGGCGGGGGAAGCGGGAGATCCCTGAGAAAACCCGCCGGTCAGTGGCATCGTCCGGCACGATTCCCACATGCGAAAATCCGGGGATTGCCCAGCCGGGAGTCAAACCCGGATCGCCTTGGTGGGAGGCGAGAGGTCTGACCTCTCGGCCACCGTGGCAGATTTATTTATTATTTTGTTGACTGTTAACTTAAATGCTGCAGTTGAATGGAAGCTTTGAGAAACGAAATGTGTGAACAGACAGTTCAAGGTGCCACACATCTACACAAATGCAGAGTGTGTAGCCATACTGATTGTTTATGGCTTATGCAATTGTAGTTTTAGTGCTGCCGTACAAGAGTACCGCCACCGCTTTCCTAGACGAAATATAATACCTGAACGAAGAGAGTTTCCCACAGTTTACAGTACATTGCGAGAGAATGGTTCGTAGTACTCATGTGCGGTCAGAACGAGGACTTGCCCAGCACGTGGATGAAGATAAGAACATTGTCGGCGATGTTCAGCTTAGCCCTACTACAAGCACTCGGCTTATCGCTGTATGGAGCAATGTTTCACAAACACGTGTATGTCGATTACTGCAACATGAACTACTATTGTTAGGGCCCGGTAGTTTTCGCGAATAGATTTTTGCAGCACATTGTTTCAGTGCCCTACGTGCGCACCTGCATCTCTGCTCTGTGGTCAATGATTGGTTGTCTTAACATACAACGTCTGGAGGTTAAACCTGCAAATCACAGACGTGTTGTGTCACATTTATCCATGTACTGATTGACACAGTCAGATGAAAAATAACTCAGCACAAAAACACTGTCAATAACCATGAAGTTGAGCTACACGTAAGACACTGAAACAAAATGGGGCAATAATCATTTCGCGAAAACTACCGGGTCATAGCTATTGTACCCATTTCCCCTACAGCGTGTGCAAAAACTTCACGTATGAGAAACTGCCCAACGTCTACATTTTGTAACTGGTTTAAAAACAATCGTCATTTGAGGCCCATAATACTCTTCACGGATGAGGCTACTTTTAACAGTAATGGAATCTCCAATACACGTAACAATAATTTATGGAACCCAAATGAACTCATCCCCCATGGTATTGTAGATACAAAATTTTCAAGTGAGTTTTTCAATGAACGTGTGATGTGGTATGTTGGATGATCGGATGCTCGGCCCCGTTGTTTTAGATGATCGTATTAATGGGGCAAAATACCTGCACTTTTTGAAACATACATTACCTGAACTACTCGATGACAATCTTTGTGCTACACGTAATGTTTTGTATTTCCAGTATGGTGGAGCCCCTCCTTATTGTTGCTACCAGGTGAGGGAGCATATGAAAACTTTCCTAATCGGTGGATTGGTCGTTGTAGTACCATTCCCTGGCCACCAAGGTCTCCCGACCTCAACCCCTAAGATTATTGTTTATAAGGTTGGACTACAGACGTAAAGTTTACACACGAGATGTACTGCTCGCCCAAATAATGGACGCTTTTGACGACATACAGAAACGTCATGGTTATCTTCGACGGTCAACAAATCATATTCTTAAGCGAGTTGGCAAATGCATTGAAGCCGAAGGTGGAATATTTTGAGAATTTTTTGTGAAATCATGTCACTTGACCAAAGAACGACAATACGTGAAAAGTAAGCTTCCGTAAATTCGGTTATTTCTGCTATGGAAAGGTATGTTAAATAAATATTAGTTACTTTTTTTATAAACACATCACAAAATTTACAAAACTCGTTATATGCAATTTTTTCGTTTATTACAATCTCCTTATCACTGAAACGAGAAGATTAAAGCAAATAAAACAATAAAATAAATATGACAGGTTATTGGTATCTTTCATTCAAATTTTTTGATCGCAAAGGCCAGTACTATCGCAGCCTAGAATATTGCCCCTTCCTCCAGACTCCTCCCGTATAGATGCTCTACCATAATTTGCTCATCACCTTCCAGAAGGTGTCAAATGAGTCTGTGCACAATTACAGTGTTTTGAATTATAGCTCCAAACCAAATGAAAACGAGAATTTTTCAGGTCCTTTGCAGCAGGGCAGTTTTTTCTCTCTTTTGAGCCAGTGGTCGTGTTACGAGTGAAGTGGAAAAATATCTGACTGTACTTTTTACCCATTTGTCGGTGACGTCTATCTTAGCGAGGTAGCTCAACGGTAACTCAGGAGAATACGCATTAGATTCCTGACACCAACCTGACTTAATTCGGATTTCCCTGCTGCCCCGAAGTGTCCACTTGCAAACGTTACAATGTCAAGTTATATGTCACTATATCTTATGTCCTCACTTTCACAGAGACTTAAAAATGTCCACTTATCACTCAGACTAACATCTGGCAGAAAGAATCAATAAATAAAGGCCCATGATTTTTGCTCCTGTTCGTTTCAGTAGCTTACGTTCACATCTACAATACTCTGCTTCTTGGTATGTGATTTGCATGTGTTTAACCATCAGCTTCATGAATTTCTAACATGTAGATCATATACATGTGGTATCGCAGTAGAAGCTAACATTGCTATGATCGGCAATTTTCGTCACCGTTTTTTTATATTTATGTGTGTACCAGGTATTTTTTTCGTGTTTTACTCACAAAGTGTCATTCAATTTTGCTCTTATAATTTTTTTATCTCGCATAGTTCTTGCGCAATGGCTCGTTAAAGCCAACATTTGCATGTTTCCGTTTTAAGGACGACACTAAAACGACCTCACTTACCAAAGTAAAAAAAAATCATAGAGAATAACGATGTTGTATGCTACAAGTTCAGCTATGTCAAACCCCCCAAAATTATTTTTGTATTTTAAAAAAATGTATTGAATTTTTAAAATTTTTATTTTAATTTTCAGCTTTTTTATTTTAATTCAAAAATTTTAAATTCTTTGTTTTTATGTACGTCAAATTGTAGCCTAATCCGCTG
Organism: Medauroidea extradentata; assembly: GCA_003012365.1. Taxonomy (NCBI): domain Eukaryota; kingdom Metazoa; phylum Arthropoda; class Insecta; order Phasmatodea; family Phasmatidae; genus Medauroidea; species Medauroidea extradentata. Next base: position 30,285 of record PNEQ01062672.1, on the reverse strand, counting down.
TGAATTTTTTTCACTTTGGTATGTCAGTTGGTTTTAGTGTAGTCCTTAAAACGGATACATACAAGTTATGACTTATAAAGCCATTACGCAAAAACGAAGAGAGATAAAAAAAAATTTCATAACAGCAAAATTTAGTCACATTTTGTGTCTAAAATAAGGAAAAAAAAATTCTGGTACAAATAAAAAATAAAAACATGGTGTTAAAATTTGCTGTATACCGCGCCGTTAACAGCCCAATGCGGTAAGCAATAGATGCCTCGTTTGAGATACGGAAACAGGGGGGCCATAAGAGCTAGACTGGCTAACGCGTCAACAACAACAGTATCGCCTTTATGCGCGCGGCGCGAAAACCACGTGCATTGTTTTGGTCGTCAGCTTTTTCCAACGGGACTTTAAGCGGTGACCCTACTTTCTTTGTTTACGGAAAGTGCGCAGTAAATTCCATTGCGTGCTTCTCTATTGTTTTTTACAATTCCGGTTGGTATTATTTACTTGACAGAAGCTGTTTTTAGCAATTTTGAGGTGCCCCGAAACCATCCCAAATAGCAAACATCAACTGGCCCACTTGAGCAAATCTGATCGTGATAAGCAGCCCACAGGCAGTAAACATTCGGAATGCACCAGTGGCCACATGTGGCATACATTATTCATAGTGAAATCACCCACACATTAACCACAAATGTACCATAAGCTTTCTTATTATACTCAGATACTTGTGGGTTAGTTTGCTAAGTCTGCTTGTGGACCGTATACTGAAATATGTAAGTTTTTTAAACTAAGGTGCCCACATTAAAATTATTTCAGTATAACTACAAACATATTTACTGACATGGCCTGAGCAACAACCATTCCAGCAAAAGTATACGATCATACTAGCGAACGTTGGCTGCTTCTGCCAACAGTCGGCCAGCTGAAAAATTATTGTATTTGCTACTAGGGATGCTTCTAAGCATGATATCTAGAAAACAAAAATAGAGACGTATAGTTTTAAATGTGCTTTATTTACGTAGGTAAATATATAGAACACACGTTTCGTAGTACTTCTTTAAAAAGAGCTTTTCTTTTATCATGCTACAGCGGTGTTCATGCGCCAGCTCTATAGGGCTCTTAAGGCACTGAAACAAGCTGGCGGAATACAAAATTGCTGAAATCAAGGGTTGTTACCATGTTGCGGTTACTAAAGTCGTCCTCATTTTTTGAGCGCTACCGAGAGGTGAATGTAGGCCTGCCGAAGTGTTACAAACTTCTTTAAATATTTATTATATTTTTCTGTAGATTGTTGTTAAAATTTCTTGGCCAGTGTTATTGTAGTTGTTACTTCACCTATGGCTGCTGTTTCTACAAAAAAAAATACTTTGCAATGATCATGTTACAACCTATGTTCCGGTTGTGAAATAATCACACATCGCCTTTCGTACATACATACAGACACGCACATAAATACAGGCTATATACCATAGCGAATTACTACTTTGTGAAAGTGGAAAATTTCCAATGACTTGTGCATCACTCACAATTTTAAAAAATCTTTCACAAAAGAATAACAGTAGCTTATATTTAATGCCATTCTAACAATCACTTATATAAAGGTTTTCATTTAATCCATTTGCTTGCCGTTAATAAACTTTCGAAGTTTCTCTAACAGAAATACATATGGATTAACACACGTGTGAAATAAATATGTATGCACATATACGAACACATACATGTGTGCATTTTACATAATACCCATACAAACAACAGCAATTATCTACACCGTAAGACATTAATTTCGTTAAAAGAAATTGCTAGGTCTATTCTAGTCTTAACACTGGTAAATTTTAATATCAATTATTGCGACATAATTTTTACTGATATAATAAGAATTTATTTTCTAAGCAACACGTGATCCAGAGTTCCTTCATTCGCTGTATTTTAAATTTAAAGCGGTTGTTAAAAGAAGCTTAATTGGTTACGTTTCAGGAAGAAGCGTAAATTAAAAACCTTTGCAATGTTGCGTTGAGTTCATTTATTCTACTCAACCTATATATTTGCAGTCACGTTCCCAGTTAATAAGTAGCAATTATGGCCGCAATATAAAAGCCTCTTGGTATTCAATTATAATGATACCAGCCAGTGGAATACAATTTTACCTCTGTCTTATTCAATATGGTGTCCGTATCAACACGCTTTGAATCTGCTCCCATGCGATGTTATAATAAATACAATATAACAGTACCACATAAAGATTATCCCTAAAAATGTTATACTACAGTCATCATAACATTAACATTCCTATGCTAATAACGTCTAGGAACAATAATATAGTTACAATAAATATCTACTAAGCTAGCCTTAATTGTATACACACTGTATTAAATTCATATGTACAAGTAAATTGCAAATGTTTCTTTTAAAATTTATGCTACAACATTGACAGTTTTATTGTAAAATAATGGTGTTGTTTCTAAGTGAAAGCAAATATAATGTAGTGTCAAACACCATAATGTAAGATAGTAAAATGAGTGTCCCTACATAACAGAGACCGGAACAAGAGGCCAGCGTACATCTATTCAGAGCGACAACTGAGCGTGTTCTCGTGTGAGAAGGCACGCTGAGGATTGGAAACCAAGGTGGACATTGGCCGGTGGGGGTACATATATGTGAGTGTAGAAGAGAAAAAGAAACTGAAAATATAACAATTGCCCATCGCTTTTAGTCGATTTTCTCACAAAATAAATTACAATAGAGTTTTACTACAGAAATCGTGTTCACAAAGGATGGCGTAAAGCTACTAAAAGTTACTACAGGTGAATTATTTCATTAACAGATTAACATACAAACGTTTATTTTACACGGATTGTATCACATACTATTTCCCTGAAAAAAAAATATACATATAGGGCCTATATGTATACATATATTTTTTTCCCAGCGTCGCAGCTTCGATTCAATTAACAAAAGATACTACCTCTGTATTTGTTTGAAATAATTCTTATCGTTAGAGTTTAATTATATATATATATATATATATACTAAACGAAGCGTCTAAAATTGTTAACATTTATAACGAGGGAGGCTCCTTTAACCCTATACTTTGCACTCACACGCATTTTAATTTTTATGAAGTTTATTAATTTGTAGTGAAAATATTTCTAGTTTATCTGTTAAATCGTTGTGTTTATAGTATGTGATGTATTCATTGTAAGATGTACGAAAAACTGTATTTCTTAACTAATCAATTTAAAGACAATGATGTAAAAGTACTATAATTTTTATGCTTATATAAACTGTCCAGAAATTTTTTACAAGGTACGTATTACTTCTCTGTAGAACTGCTAAATGTTTTCGCTCGCTGTTTAAAGAAACATAAAATTACTTTTTATACAAAGTAATCTGAAAAGTTTGCGGGTGATTTCAATGAAATATACAGAGTTAGGTATGTTTATATCTATCTAAACGTTCATTCGTATTAATTTTACCAAAAAAGAAGTTGTAATTGTGTTTGGCAGAACGTTAATGAAGAGCTCACAGTGTAGGAACATTGTTAAACTAGGCATTCACTAGATGTCTCTAGGTAGAAAGAAGGCAGTGTGTTATGTTCCTGCCGCCGTATTTCACGCCGTACTGAGTGTCTTGGAATCCGGATCGAAGCGCAATCTTTTAGAGTGGCAGAGTGACGGATACACGGTCGTATCGAGCATGTCTTCCGCGTTTGCCGGGCTATTTGTATTAGTTGAACATCATCAAGAGAAGATGACGCTCACACCCCTGCGGTTCCAGGCTGGCATGCTTCACGGCAATATTTTTTATTGCGCTCGGAAAATATAATGTGAGTGCCCCGACAGTGACATCGAAATATTGCTGAACCAGGGAACAATCTCATCTACAGAGGCGCGTGACTCATTGACACGTACATTGCACATGATTGCAATTCCTTTCAAAGAACACGTTGTTCTAGCTCTTATGGGACCCTTTCATGTTATGATTCAAAGCTAATGGAATGGACCTCTGCAACCGAGAAAATATAAAACAGTATGCAAATTTTATCAACAGAATATCAACGCTAGCTGTAGTAGTTGTTATTGAGTTTTACGGCCTTGTTACGGAGTTTTCAAGTGATTTCGAAAAAAATTTTTTTTGTTGCTATCTAATACTCATATCAAAATTTCGCTGCGCAGTTTTGACACTTATATGTTAAATTCGTAGCTGAATTTTTTGTACAATTATACTGAACGGTTTTTTAGATTTCACTACCCAAAGTATCAGGTTTTTCGTCGTGAAAATAAGGAAAAATGAAAGAAATTATTTTTTTGCTGGCGAATGGTTCATTATTTTAAAAAACGCGTCCACAGTATTGTGCATCGTGTGATTGCACATTGACTCAAATTTTTTCAAAACTTTTGGTTAAAAAATATTTGAGTTATTGGCACCAGTCTGGAAAAAACTCGGGAACAAGCCCTTAAATCAATCTGGCGTTTTTTTTTCTGGGATGTGCGACTTGCGTATTTGAACCCAGTCAAATTTATAACTTTTAGTTTGCGTAATCAATATCCTCGAAAATTGCTTAACCCACTTTCGTAAGGTGAGTGGTATATCAGAATTTCTTACAGCTATTACAAAATTACGTGCTTTTAATTTACTGCCATTAATACATTAGTATCCGCTCTGATGCACAACTTCAATAATCTGAAACAATTAACTATTACTCACGCCATGTATCGCACAGTGTTTATTTTTATAAAAAGCATTCATTAAAACAATAATAGTAAACTGTAATGAACGTAAGTAAATGCTTTATTGAATTTGAAATTTAACACGGAATTCACTGTCCTGTAGTAATTTTTTATTATTTGAAACCAGAAAACGAGCATGTTGCTTAATTATTTACCCAATACTATTTTACTAGACTTAAAAATTACATAAATTATACACAGACATTTTTGTGTGTAGTGTAAGTTCTCACGATAGTGAGTTCTGAAGATATATCTGGTTTTTATTTTTCTAATAGTATGGGTAGAACAAAAAAATATATATTGCTACACCATGCATACTAAAACTAGCTGTCATGTTAAACGTTCTCGTTACTTGGAATATTCTCTTGCTTTATTCAGTAAACAAATATCATACTACTGCGCTGATATGTGCTTGTCACCAGTATTCACATGAGAGTGGCAGATTTCCGCGTCGTTGATTTTTCATTCAGGGTTGATTCAGTCGAGTTTAGTCAAATATTAGGGTTCAATATTCCTGCGCGACTTTTAGATCTGTTTCAGCTTGTGTTTGAGCAGAACCGTTCTCACCGAAGTTGAATACGTTTTCACATTGTAACTAACAAGTTACTTGAAGATAAAATTTAACAGCAGTAACATGAGTTTTGCATTGTCGAATCGGCGTATAAACGAAGCTGCAAGAAATTTTCTTACCTTGTTCTGAGAACTTTTAAATTCATTTTTTGAGACACTTTTTTATATAGTTACCTGTACCTGTTACAAATATTTATGATTTATATGTGCCCAGCGCTCTTACATTACGTAAGTCTGCACAAAGTATAGATATTTTTTTATCAGTTCTGAGAATAAAAACCCTGCGAGTTTCGTGTTCTATAGTTTCTCTTGTTACGTATAGCAAGACATGCAACTATGCGCCATCGACAAACAAGAAAAAGTCTTACATTACTTAGATGTAAAATAAATCGAATTACGTGAACTACATAGATTGTATCCTAATTCATAAAATATTAGTAACAGCAAATTTTAATTTTAATTTTATCACTTTTTCAACTATTTACTGCATATAATATAACTAGCTGTCCCTTTGCGGCTTCGCCCGCGTGTACTATAGAAAACAGGAACTAAATTTTAATAACGTATTAATTGATGGTGTTACTATATTCTCTGTATATCTTTATAACAACAAATACAAACAGCTTTATCCAGTCCACTACGCTGAGGGTACTTTAGTTGCAGAACATCTTTGTTTTTAATTCATATTTATTTCTCTACAAAATAGCTACCCGGCAGCGGCTTTACCAGCGTGAAATTATGTAATACAAACGGTAACTCTGGATAAAATATATGATGAAGGCATTTAACAGCTAGCGTACTCAATAACAGTGAACTATAAATTGTCTTAGCTCAGTGAAAAGAGCGCACGCAATATGCTCGTATGATGTCATGTCATGTCCCATCGCAAAGACTTGCACAGGATACGAACCCGTAACCCCACCCTTCCCACACCACAAACTTTGTACAATACCCGAGAGAATACTTAAAGGTAGGCCGTAATAATACTTTCGTATGTACGGGCTACAGTCCAAAGAGGTTTTATTTATGGTGGGTTGGCAAAAAAAAACCGCAACTCCACAGACTTAACTACAAATTATTCAAGACAGGCCACGAGAGTTATTTCGCGTGTACAGACTATAGTCCAAAGAGGTTTAACTATAAGCAAGAAATAAAAAGGAAACAAATTTTGAACTATTTCAGGTGTTCGAAAGATTATTCTTAAACACGTTTTATTTTTTATAGGCTTTCAAGGACGAATTTCCAAAAATCGTTAAATAACTTTTTAGGTATTTACTTATGTTTCATTATAAGACAAAAGCCACCTCGATATCTGTTTTATTTTTTACCGGCTTTCAAAAACGAATTTTGAAAATCCTGAAATTAATTTTTAGGTATTTGCGTAAGCTTCATTTTAAAGAAAAAATCACTTCGATATCTCAGGTGGTTTAAGAGGAAGAGAGGATTTACTGTAAACGAATTAAACGGTTTGTCACCTCCTTAATATAAAAATTTCGAAAATCCTGAAATTTATTTCTAGACATTTGTATTTGCGACCTAACGAAGTGAATAAGACGACGATAGCCAGTCGGGTTCGATAAATATCAAAGATTTGCAAAAAATACATTTCACCCCGTTTCACCACCTTAATAGCCGAATTTCAAAATTTCCTTTCTTAGTGCGCGCCTACGCCACAAGGGGAAACTTCCCTTAAAATTTCACGTTTCTAGGTCCAGTGGTTTGGGCTGGGCGTTGATGATGAATGAATTAATGAGTCAGTCAGTCAGTGAGTGGGGCACTTCCTTAGAGAGAGAGAGAGAGAGAGAGAGAGAGAGAGAGAGAGAGAGAGAGAGAGAGAGATTTGTGATGATGCAGCAGCAGTTAAAATTTATCTTAACTTCCCGCCCGTCCGCGGCTTTGCCCTCCTTTAGTACTTATAGCATACAAGGATGTCTTTGCAATATTTTTAAATTAATAAATACAACGTATACTGGCCTATAAACAAAGGAATTGCACCAAATTACGTATTGCTATACAGTACTTTATTTAATATGTAATTATTTGTGTGTTAAAATAAATAATTAACGTCCAAACGATAATTTTTAGTTCAGACAAGAAAATTGTTTAAACTTTTTAAATGTGTATTTGTTATTTCTGTATACTCAACACGTATACAAATGCAAATGTACTTACCACTGGAGATATTTATGTACATACAGTGTTGAGAATATGAACGACCAGACATATTTCTAAACTACGAAATTACTTTAAATCATGGAATAATTGCGACTACGTTATATGTAACGAAGAGTAAATAATGACTTAACTCAGGTGTATAATTTTTTTACAGACTGTAAAACGTTTACATTTATTGACATTTTTATTGACTGTTATCGTTGGGTGAATATGTATTAAACCGTTTATCAAGGTTCGTAACATTTCACTACCTTACACAAGTGACTACGATTTAAAAGTAGGGGTGTTTTCACACACACAACTTCATTAAGCGACAAGATTTATTGCACAAACACGATATGTACACAATTGCCAGAGCCGGTTAAATAATTCAGGGCAGATTTGAAACTGAACTAAAAATTACTCGTTTTCAATCATTTATTCAAAGTTAATAATTATATGTTTTAAATTTATATATTACTCAATGAATTAGATGTTAAGAAAAAAACTTTTATAGCAATGTCCTTTACAATTAGTTGAAATCAGATTGTTATACGTTAAGCATATGTCGGAGATTGAAATATATATCCTACAATCGGTTTACAAATAAAACATTCGCACTGATAAGAAGAATAATGTGACAACTTGTATTTGTAACTGTGTCACAGAAACTGCTCCTGACAGTCTACGTGAAGCTCTGTATTCTTATGTTGACATTTACGTCAAAACGTTATAAATTACTTTAACACATCATCAACTTACTGTTCCAAATTTTATGTCACACATCGCCCAATATGACATGTTACAATTCATTCTCACTAAACGAGAACAGCATAAACATACCACACATTTAGCAGGAGTAATCATGAGGTAGCATGTTTTCTTCATATTCAAATTATTTATTACGATTATACTTGAGCATGTTGCTACGAAAATATAGTTAGAAATGATAATCGACTTTGAATATAGTCAGTTTCAAGTGCGAAATTTATTTTTTGACAGTTGTGTTCACATTTATTCTACAGCTGTTTCCACAGAATAAGCACTGTTTTACTCTCTATGCGATTTTTTCTCAAACATACTCAACTGGCTCTCAAACAGTGCAGTACATCAAAATTAAAAGTTTTTTATGTATTTTTGACAGTCTTCAGAGCTGTCCAAAACTGGAATTCACATGGGAGACAGAAACACTCAGTACACGGCAGTGTTGGTACTGAACTAATATGGACAAACAATAACAGGTTTAACAGAAACGAAACACGTGGGTAAAGCTTGGTGTTTGTTCTTGTGTAGAGAGCTTAGTTTAATTTTTTTTTGTGCGGATTTCTTCTCCATTTGTGCCTCCACAGCTCATTGTGAGCACTGTCCATCAGTGGCGTCATCCTCCCATCTCTTTTTGTTCGACCACATTTTTCCTGCCGCTCCCCCCCTTTTTTTATTTCCTTGATATCGTGACACTCATCCGTGCTACACGCACATCACACCTCAATATTGATGACGTCACTATTCTTCTAATAGGAAGATCATTTTAAATGGTGTACAACTCATGATTGTGTGTTTTCATTTACTTTCCTCTTTAAAATTTGGGTCGATGATTCATCGAATTATCTTTCTTTCGAATACACCCATCATTTCGATATAGTTTGCTAATGCCTGGAATCATTGACAGAAAATATTTTATCATTTTATTATTATGCAATATGTTTTATTCTATTTATAATTCTAGACACAATTTTTGGTTTTAGATGTTTATTCATTCGCCTTTTAAGAAACCCTACAAATCTGTTTGAAGTCATTGCATCACATGCAGCCATTTATTGAGGCTTTACGTTTCTTACTGAACACATAATGTTCATTACTAATATATGTTATGGAACTGTTAAGTTACCTTCCACAACAAATGAAAAATTATATTGGTACTGACACAGCGGATATACAGGATGTTACAAAATGGTACGGCCAAATTTTCAGGAAACATTCCACACTCACAAAGAAAGAATACATGTGATATGGACATATGTCCGGAAACGCTTCGTTATCATGGTACAGCTCAATTCCTTACATCTCGTAAAATGTCATCGTAAGTAACACTTCGTATAGAAAATGTCCTAAATACCCAATGTATTGGTTCTTTACAAAGTACTTTACTTCCTAGGTTCACCGCCAGATGCGCCACTGTGTGCTCCCAGTCCATCATTTCTTGTGAGTTGAAGAGACACAATGCAGCCACGATGTCACGTCGCCCACCTGGCCGTGATCCTAGGAAGTAACGTACATTCTAACGAAACATTACATTGGGTGGTTGGAACAGTGTCTGTACGAAATGTTTTTTACGATGACATTTAACGAGATATAAGGAATTGAGCTCTACCATGGTAATTAAGCGTTTCCAGACATATGTCCATATTACATATTTTCTTTCTTTGTGTGTGTGGAATGTTTCCTGAAAGTTGGACCGTACCTTTCTGTAACATCCTGTAGTACCTACGCATCTGTCACGTGATATGATGATGTATTTTCATGAAATTCCTTATTAAGTTTAATGTAAGAATAAGGGTTTGTATAAATCCGAACACGGTAGTAACAAGAGATTATAGAAGGGCTTATTTTTACAAGAGCATTCGACTTTAAGCACCTAAATCACATGCTACAAGCACATACGATGCAGTAGACGAATAAAATTGGTATTATTAGTTTCAAAGATAAAGGAAGGTAAAATGATAAGGCTGTTTTGAAAACAATCTCTAGTTAACTATAGAAACAACATAAATTAATTGAACACGCATATTTACAGGTGATAAGTACTTAAATAAGAGAAACTTAAAAGGAAATTATAGAAACACTTGTGAAAGAAAAGTATCGTTTTCCTTAACCTCAGTTCTTGGCTAAGTTATCTGCTGTTGTGTTGCCAGAACACGGCGGTAAGCTGAAAGTTTGCGCGGAGAGACGTTTGCCAGCTGTGAAAATAAAACACACACGTGCAGCGTCATCGTTCCGGACCCGACGGAAAACACAAAGCGGCGTTTGGCGACCCCACGCTGCTCAAAAACTAAATTCAACTTCAATTCCGCAACGAGAGATTCCTACAATCCATCCCTTCGCAGACGTGCTTCTCTCTGTGGACCACAAAACGCGTCTCGTTCTCTCATCCCCCGTCCCCAACTTTTCTTCCCACCATTTTCCTTTATTCCTCGCCTCTCTTCGCCAACTCACATCAGTCCGTTCCATCCCACATGTGAAGGCAATTTATTTCCCTCTCCTTACCCCTGTGTCGCCGCCAATGTCCTGGCCCAGACAAGCAAGCCTCTCCCATGTGCCCGTCTTCTTTTCTGGCGGGACCCATTGTGAACATCAAATATTTCGCTATACGACTCATTGTCCACGGTATTGAAAACATTCCAGCACCCCCAGCTTTTTTATCCCTCCCTCTCTCTCTCTCTCTCTCTCTCTCTCTCTCTTTATCGTTGGTCTTTTTGCCCCGTCGGCACTGCTACTCATCCCGCAGACTAGGACGACCATTGCCGCGTGCCACAACGAGGGAGGCATCCGTACGACCCCCGACGATAGATATATAAATTGTCGTCAACGAGGTGACCTCGACCACTCTAGCTGAACTGCACCAGTGACCTGACATATTTTGTTACTGGAGCTGGAGGGACGCGATAAGATACTCCTGCTATGCGTGCTGTCGCACGTATAAGATTACATGTGTGTGGTCCAGAGACACTGTTGCCTAATACGCTGTAAACAATTGCGGGGCAGCTTGTACAAATATGTGATAATAATTTATGTGATTGCCATCCCAAACCTATTTCAGATATACCCTGCCAACATATAAAATACTGTAATTTTGGGTGATAGGGGGTGTTTCATTTTCCCATCAAGTCATATTTGACGCATTTGTATGTAAATGGCAAAAATAAACATAGACGTGCAACAAAGTTAGAAATTATAGGTAGTTCACGTTAAAATAAAATTTACAATACTATTTTAATAATGTTTACAACAGTGTGATATTATTTTTTGAACATAAATAATTGCGAGTGAATGTTGGCGTGTTGCAGAAAAAAAAACCACAACATAACAGAAAGCAGAGAAAGTAAAGCCAGCCTTAGTCGTAAAAAACAAGTAATAAATACGCAATTCCGGAAAGTAATGTATAATATTTAATAGTAGTTACACAAATTATAAATAAAGGTTTTGCTCAAGGGTTTCAGATGGTTATCGGAATTAAGGCCATAATTAATAACTGCGATATTATAAATCATCAAACCAGACGCAGTAGCTACAAATAAATTGTTAAAATATATATCTCTGACATGCTATTTTTGAAACCGTCATTTTTATCTGGTTAACTAATTATATAACAGTTGAAAGACAAAACTCTATGTCAGTGTCATTGTTTTCATGTTACGGGAGGATAAGCAGAGGATGATAGGCTACTATATATAAAACATTCAGAAGAGCTTTAAAAATGTTGGAACTTTGTTTGAGTAGGCTGTACATATAACGACTTAGGCACTGCTCGATTTCCATTTGAGTACTCTTTAGGTGCGCATATAAAATTTTTTCACATAAAACATAAATGTGTATTTTTGTAACTATTAAATGCATTTTAGAATAACGCGAGGTTTCATGCTAGTGTCAAAGTAAACACTTCAGTGTAACAGCAATAATTCTAAACTGAAAGCTTGGGGCGAAAGTTCTTTCCTGCCTTAAGAGTGACTCTTTTTCTGCGTGTTTAATATGTAATTATCAAAAAGTTTTATCTTTGCACATAGTTCCTTTACAATATAAATGGGATTTGTAAATTCAAACCCGGCCTTCTGATTATGAAATAATGCTTACATTTTTCAAAACGTTAGGTAGTGTAATTTCTAGTCTACTCCATGCAAAAAAATATTCTAAATATATAAATATCGTTCTATACGTTTGAACGCTAAAATCGTTTATAATAATTTGCCACTGTCAATCAATCACAGTTTGCTATTTCACGCTGTTAACGAAAATTCAAAAAGGAAAATATATTACACAATCAGGTGTATAAAAATACGTTATATAATGTGTGTGTGTGTGGCCGCTTTAAGAGTTACTGAACAATAAAGTTTTCTAGATTGTGAACCATTGAATGCTACAATTAGGTTGTTAAGTTTGTCTAACTGACTGTGTCATGTACTTTTCCAATTCTTGTCGGTACTAAGAATGAAAAAGTTACATTCACTGCAATTTATTAATCGATTTAACTAAATTAAGAAAGAATTTGTCCAAAAAATTTTACTTCAGGAGAATTATAGGAAAATGTTCAAACGCTCTGTTACAGTACTTATAGCTTAAAAATGCAGGCCTATATAGATAGATGCAATTCCCACACTGAAGTCGCCGGCCACAATTTAAGAATGAATTTCTGTTCTGATATATGAGCGGCGAGCGAAGCTAGCTTAGAAAAATATAACATTTACAGGAATTCGTACGAATGCCTCTGAGTTAAGAAATGGCAAATTATTTTTTCTCGCATTCCAGTTGCTTCTGTAGCTGCTACAGAAGGTATTTACAAAATAAATAATAAAAATGAAACATGTGTTCTATCAGTATGAACAATGGCCGAAACACTATCATGAAGGAATTAAGGCAGTACAAAATAAACCCTATTATGAGAACATAATTGCCTATTCCAACGCGGCACAACGCAGTGACAATTTGCGCTTCCAAAGATAGTTTTTAAATTAACCTCCTTGTGGCCTATGTGCCCGGATTCGTATTACACTACACTACAATTTGACCCCCTCGAGGCCTATGCGAGTGGCCATGAATGGTGTTTAAGCGTGCCACGATTATTTTTTTCTACGAAAAATTGCCAAACTTATTCGCAGCACGTTGAACTACGAAAAACACACACATCAAACTATTCTCATATCGAAGGTGTCAAGTTTCTTGTACCTTTCACACCAACCTCTAAGTTTACGAAAATCTGTAAACCGTGTCGTAAGGTGGTTGCTGAAATCTGCAACCTACCCTTACCTGAAGAGATCCAAGAAGATCGAAACACGAGTAGGTCATTCTTATCCTTGGACGGGCCTTACGGTTTAGGATACGAATTGGGATTTCCAATTGCTATATTCCCACCGTAGCGGGTGGTGTATCGTGAGGAGCACACACGTCCTAAAGACGCACTCTTGAACATGACAGATACCAGCTGTTGGTCTCCGACCGATTCTCACCTCTAACGGGGGTGGTTTCCGAAGTTGAAGTTCCCGAATACGGACAGGGGATTGGAAAGTCACCGGTCTTCCTGTCTCGTATTGTAATGTCATGTTCGTTTCGACTTCAGAGAGTTCTACGTCTAATAGTCTCATTAGGTGTGCAATTTAGTAAACTACGATATGTGACTGATCTCAAAATAACAGAGGTACACTGTTCCTTGTTAAACTGTGTTTCTTGGCGGTATGTAATCGAAGGTGTCAAGTTTCTTGTACCTTTCACGCCAACCTCTAAGTTTAAAGAAACTTGACACCTTCGATTACATACCGCCAAGAAACACAGTTTATTCTCATATCGTTTTAAACATTAAACACACGGCACACTCAAAATTGCTAAAAAGAAAAAAAAACGGTTTCTGTAGACTATTATATCTACAATAATAATGACCAGATTCGTATAACACTACATCAAAACACGCGTTGTAATTTTAGTACAAACCTTCGGTAAATATAACTATAGGTTTGCCGCTTAAAGTCCAACATTAATAAGAGAAAACTAAAACATTCCACGCCAGTTCGTCGCGCCGTGGGTAGAAGCAAAGCTGTTGCCGTCGAATACAGTAAGCTGAACTTATTTACGTCATATAGTCTCTACAAGATTTACATTTGAAAAAATAATCTATGATCAATGTAGTCTTAAGGAGATATTTCCACTGCGATGCCGCTGTCAAGTGAATTCACAAACTCATATTCTTACTTACAATCTGAATAAAAATTTTTAATTCCCACTACCAGTATGTTGAAAGGACTGGATGCTACTTACAATATTTTTACTAAGAAAACAATTAATGTTTATTATATAAAATAATTCTGGTAACGACTGTTCGAGAATTTTTACTGCTCATAGACATCTTCACTCATACGCAAGGAGTAGTTTTGAGCAGAATAGCTTTTTGTAATGCTTTTCACAGTGTGTTGATTTGACTGTGAGCTAACGTATTAAGTATGTGATTAAGGCACAGTTTCGTATTAAGTATTTTTACTAAACGTATAAAATATTTAATGAGTTTTAAGTTAAATTGGACGAGACTTTCACTGTGTTTGTATAAACATATATTCTCGCGAGTTCATTACGTGAATTCCAGGCTACACGCAATAATTGGGCAACCTGTATATAAAATTCAAATATTTCTTGTTATTTTATTTGTTTTAGCCCCTCTCCATCCCATCAATCTCTCGTAAACAAAATGTTTCTTTTTAAATTTATTCTTTGCGTCATTTTGTAAATTTGATGGATAGTTAAGTATAACATTTATCTAAAATTAAATTTGCAATTTTTAGAATAAAAATAAATTCATCATAACAAGTAAGGATCTGTACAATAGTTCTTAACATGAAATCATTTGAACAAATTATTTTGGAGAAACGATACAATGAGATCACGTGTTATTTTTAAACGATTCTTGCAAAAGAAGTATTTTGGACACTGCAGCAAATGATGTGTCATAGAAAACCAGAGAATACACACAAACAAACAAAAGGACTTTGTTCGCAACTGTCAAACAAGGTAAACATATACAATTCCACAAGTAATTCAGTCATTGATTTACGAGGAAATAACATAATTGAGCACCAAAGCACCAAAAGACTGACTGTGTCTGCAGGTGTTCTTCGGACTGTGTATGTGCCTAAATAAGTATCCGAAAGGCCGCTTTTGTTTTGTCGCAAGGGAACCATTGTGTCCGTCTGTTTTTTCATTGTCTTACTGTCCACAGTTGCTGTGCTATCTGTTTTCGTTCGCTTTCCTCACAGTGACTGCGTGTCTGCTGTGTCGTCTACGTTCAGTTTTTGTCGTTTTTTTTTTTGTCTGTTTATTACTGTCATTAATTTTGTATGTTGTTTCGTACGTACTGACGGAATTCCTTTTGTGGAATAATCTAAGTTATTTATTTATGCTTGATTTTTTTTTTTTTTTTTTTTTTTTTTTTTTTTTTTTTTTTTTTTTTTTTTTTTTTTTTTTTTTTTTTTTTTTTTTTTTTTATGTTTGGATGCTCGTTTGTGCTATTTTCTTGTAAATCAATAACAGAATTCCTTGTGCAATTGTATATATTTACTTTTGTTTGCTATTTTCAAACAATGTCCTTTTGTTTATTTACTTGTCAGTTTGTTTGTGTGCATTCTCTGGTTTTCTGTGACACACCATTTGCTGCAATGGCGTATGTCCCAAAATATTATTCAGTTTATAAGATTACATGTTTCTCGTGCATTGGCACGTTACCTCGCACGCCAACAAGATATCTAGGAGTCTACTCCAGAGATTAGAGAAAAGTACAGCTTATACTGAAGTCAAGCTGACTTTGTATAGCCAAGAAGCAATATGGTAGAGTGCAATTAGCTGATCCTGTAGGTGTATTACGAAATAAGGTTATGGTTGGACAAGCCGCAGCCGCCTTGTACATGTTGCTATGGTAATAAACAATACTGTCCACTTATCAATATGGCTGATGGGGTCCTCCCTCTTCCATCTCAAGGCCTCGAACCCCTCGGTCCAAGACATACGTTACGCTCATCTGTATGTTTCTCTTATCTGTGATCTGCTCCCCATTTGACGTCACAGCTCACCCTGCTCAGAACCGGACGAGTTTTTAACTCGGGTAGAGGCCACCTACTCCCACCACGGAAAGAAGGAGTAGAAATAGAAAGACCTTAAGAGTGCGTGGTAGATAAAAAAACGCTGAAAACATCAATTGATTTCTACGCTTTTTTTCGAATACAATATGGACAAAATACTCAATTACAATCCCAGATAATGGTATTTGCCAACTTCAGGAGTAAATATTTATCCTAAAATCACTAATTCGTTACGCGAGATATCTTGCACCGCAGTTAAATGCACGAGGTTCCGGTGTCAGAGATTGTGCCTCAGAAGTTCGTAACACTGGAAACAATTTTGTTCAAAACGTTGGCTAAAACTATTGTCTAGGATTGTATTGTTTGATTTTCGCAAATTAGCTTCAATAAACCTACAGATATATTAATGCTTTTAGCGTTGAATTATGTACCACACCCTCTTAAGTAGCTAGGTCATACAGTTTGCGTAGCCAAGATGGTTAGCTCTAGAGAACAAATAGATTACATATAAGACCTTATAAGACAATATTCTCACTTTCTCTGTAATGTATCGAAGAGGACGATTTGTCCAGAGTTAAAAGTGTTGAAAGACAAAATTATTTGTGAAGATTTAAACCAACCAATTGAAATTTTAGTACCTGGTTCCTATATCTCAACACTTGGTAGCGTTAGATCTCTGATGTTCAGTCAATTTCAATTTCAATGTAAAGTTACATATATATATATATATATATATATATATATATATATATATATATATATATATATATATATATAGAGAGAGAGAGAGAGAGAGAGAGAGATATATATACACACACCCACCCACCTCGGAGTCATAAGACACTATGTCCACTTTTTTTTAAGTTACCTTTTTACTATAAACCTTACCACCGTTTCAAATACTTTCTAGTGACATGCAACACAAAGCTTGTGTTGTGTCAAAATACCCACATTTTTTGGTCACTAAACAACTTAATTCACAAGTGAATCACACTCTTCTAACGCCTCTCCTTTATAATATGATTTTTGTGACAAGTGTTTTATGCCTCTGGGGTGTATATATGTAGGTGTGTTGGAATGTGTGTGTGCTTATATATATATGTGTGTGTGTATATATATATGCGTGTGTGTGTCTATGTGTATATATACATAATCATGTATATATAATTATGTATATATATGAAATTACAATAAGGTACGCCAAACTTTCAGGAAACAATTCATACATCGAATGGAAGAAAATATGTTATATGGACATATGTCCGGAAACACTTAATTACTGTGGTAGAGCTCAATTCATTACATCTCGTTAAATGTCATCGTAAATAACATTTCGTACAGAAAATGTCCTAAATATCCAATGGATTGGTTCTTTCTAATGTAGGCTACATTACTACCTAGGTTCACCGCCTAGTGGACCACTTGACGGAAAGTAATTTGGACTTCATTGCTTGTGTTGACATTTAACGAGATATAAGGTAACTAAGCGTTTCCGGATATATGTCCACATAATATATTTTCTTATTTTGTGTGAGTGGAATGTTTCCTGAAAGTTTGGCCGTACCTTTTTGTAACATCTTGTATATGTGTGTGGGTGTGTGTTTGTGAATATTGTGAGTGCGTAAAGTAAAAATAATAAAACAGAACTGCAATATATATTTAAAAAATAAGAGTGATCTCTTATATGTGGCGTTCAGTGCTAAATGAGCTTAGCGGCATTCCAAAGAATTGTATTAAATGGTCCAAAACCTTCGAGAAACTTAACTACACTACTCACAAAAAGTGTAAAGAATCTGTTAATGGATTTTGTCGAGATTTTCCTAAATAATAAATTAAAACTACAAAAATAGTTAATTGTAATTGAGTAAAATAATATAATGTTGCTTAGGTTCCTTTAAATTAATGAGTGCCTCGTTTACACAAGGATTTTCCGCATTGTGCTACGTACACATTCACATTTTCCATTATATGTGGCTTGTATTCGGCTGAATACATTCCAATAAATCTCTTGTATAGAATAAAAGTGACAAAGGTATATAACTACAATATTAAGCGGTGAAATAATACTACAAGATCCTTTTTATGCTTTAAATTTTTTTTCTAATTTTTTTGATTTCTTCTTGCTGCTTTCACTTCCCACAAAACAAGTACACCCATCTAAACGTCAGAAAACAACGTTTGTAAAGTGTAATAAATGAATGCCAAGTTTTACTAAACTAATTTTCTCACTTTTTCAAGTTAAAGAAATGACGCTTCCAGAACACACTGTGCATTCTTTCATTTATTTTACGTCCCGCACTTTTCTTCCTGAAAGTTTAGTTGCAGAGAACACGCTCAGCGAGGGCAGAGATTTCTAACAGCTCGTGGGATGGAAGATTGTGTTTTTAATTACTTTCTGCCCGCACGTGTCACTTCTTGTTTTCCATTTCAGGTTTCCATTTCCACGGCGCCCGTCACAACTTCGTTTCGCCACTCCCTCTTACGCTTTCTTCGTCGCACTTCTTCTTCGGTGTGATGCTAGATATGCTCTTGCTTGAGGATTGTAATATTTCACTTTTTTTAGCTGACAGGCACTAAATTACAAGTTTGAATATTTTACCCCATTTAAACACAGATCTATTTGTCACGCTACGGTCACAAACAGCGAAATCTAGGATCCAAAAGTTACAATTGAGGAGCGGGCTCAGGGAAAATTAATAATACAAATACCAGCATAGAGCCCATATTAGGGAGATTCGGCTCTCGTCGGGGAAGGACATTATGCTACACCACGTTAAGTTTTTCACAATTTGGCCCTTCAGTCAGAATATTCACAAGCAAGGGCACAATGTTTGTAAAAAATGGAAATTAAGGTATCACGGTTAGTTCTATTTTTCTTTCTTTTTTAAGAAGAAATTTATAATGTCAAGTTTAGACCCTTTCGGCAGTAAAAGTCATTTGAGAGTAAATAATTGTCTTAATGATTGTGATAATTTGTAAATTATAATGTTTGTTGGAAAATGATATAACACTTTGTATTGAACTAAATATATTTTGTGATAATTTTTGAATATATTAAAGGATATATTTTATACAAGTACCTCGTATATTTTTCACTGAGTTATGCTCTCTCTGTCTCTCTCTCTCTCTCTCTCTCTCTGCTTGTAAGGTATGGCCCAAATATGTGGTACATGTGAAAACGTCTCGCGATGCTCAATGAAATAGAATGTCCAATGCAAGTGTCTCTTTGTAATCCGAGGTTACTTCATCCCTTTTCTGGAAAGTTTTGACCCATTCAAAATAATATAATTAATATTGTTTGACAAATATATAGATATCTAGATCTGAGTGTAGAAAAACAATTATTTTACCAATCTAGTTAAAGTTTGAAGCTTTCTTCATCAAACCTTATAAATATCAAAATGTTGAGTGTACCAAAGATTTCCCACAAAGTCAAAGTAACCTCTGTTTACGGTGTATCTTGAAGTAACAAGAATATTATATGAACACGTGTCCGTAAATGCTTCGTTTCTGTGCTACAGCTCGAAATGCATATCGTAGAATTCATCGCTCGCGGGATTGATCATGAGGCCTTGGAATGCTGTCGCCATTGTCGTGTATTGACAGACCCATACCAGACGTGTCGGGCGTAGCTGTGATGGCATTCCGCAGTGCCATGAACCACCCGGAGGGCCATACATTGTACGTTATGTGCTACAAGTGATAGTAACCAAAACTAATATTTTACGGGAGTATTTTCATATAATGATTTGTATCCTTCCAGGTGTGAGGAATGTTTACTCGTAAGTTTCGACACACAATTTTGCAACAGCTTAAAAAATTATATCACTAGTAGGTTATAATTTTTACCCTCTTAAAAATATTTGGCGTGTTATAGATTGTTGTGGGCCTTTGAAACTTGCCGAAAGAGAAATAACGTGCATTAACGTTTTCAAATAAATATAAAAGTAGGTCTTTCGCCAGGACAGTAGAAAATAAAAATAAATAAGATAAATTTTTTTAGAGGTAAAAAAAGTAATTTTGGGAGAAACATGCTAACGATTTATTAAAGAAACTTTGTTATGTTTTGCAATGGCGTATGTCCACAAACCAATACATTCTAATTGTAAACTCCCATTGCAGCAAACATTTAATAATCTCACTTTATGTACTAGTAAAAATGCTCTAATTGGCGCCAAGAAATTGTGTATGAAATTTTATCTGCTTTAGACGTAATTATGGCGTATTTTACAGACTTTTAAGTATTCCAACATCCTCAGTTACATACGTTTAAACTTGTATATGTTTTTAATTACCACGAGATTGTACTGAAACGTCAGCCATGCTTTTAGGGTATGGAACCTGTGTTCACAGTTATGTAAGCTACCAGTTCGCCTAACCTGATACTCACGGACGTGAATATAAGTTTACAGTCGTGTTGTAAGCGTACATTTTTCTAAAGTACAAACGTTGAAATAGATACCGGTAAATTATTTAAAATTCGATAGAATGGCATGTTGATGTTTTCCTTAGGATAGCTGTAAATCATACGTGGGAACAGGCTGGTATGTCAAGCTCGTACCTGCTTCTCACTACTTAGAAGTCACATAATTAGGCGTAGTGACGAAATTTATTGATGACTAGGAAGTTAACAGACCTCCTTATTTGCTATTGAAATTAATCTAGCCCTTCGTGATTATGGTACTTTTTGAAGAAACTGCTTAAGGTGCTTTAGATAACTACACATGCCAAACGTTGTCTCTACATAAAACAAAAATATTTCCGAAATATTAATTGAAGTAATCAACCCATACACAGTCTGAAAGACTTATCATACTTGAGCTAGTAAGATAGCAAATGTTGAGCATGGTTACTATACATATCTGGAACATCAGTACATATTTGACGGTTTCCCACAATGGTACAGGTATGCTACTTTCAATGTATCGGAAACAATTTTACCATACCTACTTTCTTAACACTCCTCTACATCGGTGAGCTAAATTTACTAATATTTTTATAGTGTATATATTTCAAAATTCAATGCGGTTATTATAAACATGATATTCAGACCTTTCTATATGTTTTTTTTCTGGCTGCCATATCTGGGAAATCAACAATTGTATTCGAAAGGCACAAATATTAAAACTTATGTTGGGCTAAAAATCACAGTTCTCACAATGTAACATGCTATGGTCAGCGCTTAGTGCAATAAAATCATAAATTTATATTTGTATGAAATATTGTTAGTTTTATAGACGATACTTGTGAGTACATTTTACTCTTACGAAACAATTTTAGCTCTCATAGTTTTCTCATAACGGGGTGTCAAAGTCAGAATTTGCTTGTTACGCTGCTATGCTAATAGTGAAAAACCAACTGACCTACTTAAACAAAATAATTCACTGCTAACTAACATCCCATCAGCTATGCAATAAAATGTTAAAAAAAAACCGCAGCGAAATATTTTGAATTTAAAAAAATTCGCAAAGTTACAGAAAAAAATGCGATTTCTGCAATTTTTTTTATAAATACAAGAAACATGTCGCAGGATTTTTTAATGTTTTATTACATAGCCCATAGTATGTTATTTCACTGTGAATTATTTCACTGTTTGCATGGCAGCAGAACATGCAAAATTTTACTTTGATGCATCTTTATGAAAAAACTACGCGAGATAAAATTGTTTCGTAAGAGGAAACTGCACTCAGAAGTATCGTCTACAATACTAACATCATTTCATATAAATATAAAATTATGACTTTATCGCACTTGAATACCCTTAAGAGAAGTCCTCGCCTTGTGTGTGGACGGTTTTTTGCGATATCACGCGAATTCTTTCTACGCGAAATCGCTTAAATTACTTAAATTACATTTTTCTAAAGAAAGAACTCACGCTTGAAACAATTCTTCTACGTTTTAAAAATACCAGTGGACTTTGCTTGAAACATGATTTTCAGGCCTCTCAAAATGTCTACAAATGGCTTTTTAGACTACTGTAACTCCGAAATTATCACCTAGATTTGTAAAATGCAAACCAAGAAGCATGCGTTAGCCTTCATTTCAAACTTTCCATAAAAATTAGTTTTACTTCTTAAAGTCTTACAACGAAAACCTTGCACGCCAGTTAGATGCGCTGTGAATACAGGCGATAGTTGAGCGTGGTACAATGGCTCTTATCGTTCCGCTGTTCCCACGCGCCAAACGTGGAAATTAAAAACCGTAATACATTATTCAACGCTAAAAGCATTAATTTGTAACTGTAGGTTTCTTGAAGCCAATTTGCGAAAGTTAAACAATAGCAATCCTAGACAATAGTTTTAGCCAACGTTTTAAACAAAATTGTTGCAAGTGTCACGAACTACTGAGGCACAATCTCTGACGCCGGAGCCTCGTGCACTTAACCGTCGGCGCAAGAGATCATGCGTAACGAATTAGTAATTCTGGATAAATATTTACTCATAAAGTTGGCAAATACCATTACCTAGGATTGTCATTGAATATTTTATCCACATTGGCTTCGAATAAAGCGTAGAAATCAATTGATGCTTTCAGCAATTACTTATTTACCACGCACTCTTAAAGACTCACAGGATAGTCAAGCACTACAAGTGGCTTCCGCGTATAGGTGATACTGTATTACATAACCCGACAACGGCACCTTCAGCACTCCATCGAGGCTGTGATCCATAATACAAAATCGCAATGGAATGATAGGCTGGGGGCAACGTAAGTATCCCGAGAATACCCGCCGACTAACGGCAAAGTCTTCTACGTTTAGCACATGTTAAAATCTGGAAGTACCCGTCGGGAATCGGCATGCTAGGATGCGAGTGATCTGACCATTACAACACCACAATACCCGGTAAGAAGAAAAGGTATCTCATATCGTTGAAAGCGGGGTCTTTAGGAACGACCTAACTCAATTTTTATCCAACACACTTAAGAGTCCTTGAGACTTTTTTAAACCTTGTATGAGCAGAGAAAGGTGAAAAATGTTTTGTTAGAATGTCATAATGGAAAGTTGTTTGCTTCTAAAATACTTCAAAGTAGAATACTTTTACAATTTGTATGTAAGAATGTTCCACCAAATTTGTTCTATCAACAGAACAAACAGAGTATTTATAGAGATTTAAAAATTATGAACCACTCAAAATAAAATTTTATGATTTAATACATCCTGTTCGTAAAGTCGACGTTAAGGATTGTTAGGGACCAGCGAAATCTGCATTAATTTTTGCGGCAGTGTAAACTTCACTAACGTGTACATACACGTGCAGAATCTGTGAATAGTCTATATTGGCCATTATCATTGAAACGATGTCATTTACTTGTGTGACGGCAAGTAATGTTGTTGACTACTCTAATTTTGGGAGGGGGAGCGTGGGCGGTGGCCGAGTAGTCAGGCCATTCGCCTCCAACCAAGTCGATCAGTGCTCGACTCCCGGCGGGAGTTTCCGGATTTTCTCATGTGCGAATCGTGCCGGACGATGCCGCTGGTCGGCGGAATTTTTCGGGAATCTCCCGTTTCCCTTGCCTTCTCATTCCGGCGCTGCTCCAAAGTCACCTCATGTCAACCCTCACCAGGGCTAAAGACCTCGACGTTGATTGCTGACCAAAATCCTTCACTCCGTCTAACTTAGGGCATTAAGATTTAATAAGACAGCAGTAGTTCATTATATTGTCGGTTATTGGGAGACATTTAACGAGTCTACAAAAGTTTAGGGTGTAATTTGTTTCAGAAAATACCGTGACATGTTCACGTACCAGTTAAAGATATCGAGATGTTCTCCCTTCCTTGGGGGTACACTCAAGTGCCTCACTCTCTGCAGTATTGACACCTACCCCAAAATGTTACAAAAATATGACTAGCGGGACGAACAACCTGAAAAGGGCCATCTGGGCGGAGTATTAACGATTTAAATATATTACGGCAATATTGTAAATGTATTTAATATTTCAAATACTATAACAAATCAACAGTTTACTATTGTACACGTCTGGAGAAAATTATAAACAACAATCTAAATATTTAGTTCCAAGAAAACAATGTACCGGTACCGGATTTATAATCAAAGTTACACCATTCATTATTTTGCAAACCTCTTATTTTAAAATTTTCAGTTTTGCAGAAAGTTACCAGCTGGCGCAGACTAGCCGCACACTATTTTCGCGAAGCAATGACGTGAGGCAAAGTTCAATTCTAGTGGACGTAAAATGTAACAGTCGTTTCTCTTCCTACCTTGTATGCTGGTTTTGATCACGTACAGTGGTAGAGGCCAACCTCTCAGAAGTCTGCTGTTTGACCTGAGGAAGTCTTCCCTTCATGTCGCTCGTTGACCGTTGTTAAGTGGACGCCTTGCGTAGTAGTCTCGTTGTCCCTCGAAGTTACGCGACGTTCATGCAAAAATACAATATAATTTGCATGTAAATTCCAGTTACTGCAATTTCACCGGCATACCAACGCACTCGTTCATTATTGGGGTAACATCTAAAAACAATATCGCCTTCACTACCATAATTCTGTGAGACGTATTAACCACTCCCCCATTCTCTCTCGAGGCAGTACGTCGCGCACCACGGACTCAGCGAAACACGTGCATACGTCCCGGTCGGCTTCTGTTTCAAGAGTCCGGTATTTTTCGTATGTTCCTGCCTTCGCAATCACCTGTTGCCTCGCTATGACGTCACACAACGCTCGCAGCGCACCTCTTTTCTTTTGTCAAGTCTAATTCACTTGAAGTTTGCCAAATATACAATTTAGAGTTTTGCCGGAGTAATTATACGCTACATAATTATAAATAACACTATTATATAATGCTACACATTAAAATTACTTCCATAAAACTAGCATATATAAATATTTAAAACTCGCTACGCAACCTAGTAAAATTAGTAATACCAACTTACGGCAACATTTACTAACAATAACCGAGACAAACGGGGAACAAGAAATAAAAATCTTACAAAAATTACCGTTTGTCTCAATATATCTGTAAAAATTTCCTACTTCAGTGAAATACATGTTAGAATCCACTTTTCTGTGACTACTCAGGCCCAGAACAATTGTCCATTAGATGCTACTCACTTGAACAACAGACAATGAACGAATAAACGGTGCTTGAGTACGAATACGACAAAGGATTTTAACATGCAGGTCATTGTACTATCGAATTTTCCCTTTCCTTTTGTGACACTCGAGGTTCCTCAAGGACATGAAGGAGATTAAGAAGTTCTTTTTAAGTTCTGCATCAACTAAAGATAAAATATCAATTATGGTCATTTCACGGAAGAGTCAAGTGGGGACCACTCATATCGTGTATGTCAGAAGCTAGTGTTGCCTTCCTACAACAGAGTTCTATGAGGACGAGAGAATAACAGAACCTTAGTGTGTACACGAAATCCTGGCCTTCATTCCTGGAACTGGCAGGTCAATTGTAGGCGAGAAGTACCCAGTGTTCCATCTCAACATCCGCCCTAATGCTCATTAGCCCACCTCTTCCTTGATTGCAAGTTACGTCAGTCGAGGACTTTGAAGAGTCCCGGTTTCTCGTTCATGAAGGATTGTGCGCTAAGCTTCTCGGAAAACACTCACAGAAAATAGGCACCAGAGAGGAACTACCACTTCACTTTCCATGAAATAAATTATGTTCGGATGTATGCGCAGGTGTCCGCAGATTATTGGATACACCAATACGATAAAATGATTACTCTTATAAACTACAAGCTATCACGATTTCGGAAATGTAATCGTCATACTAAACTGTGTGTGTATGTATTTTTCTACATTTTTCCCAATCTCGATCTCAGCAGAATCGTATAAATAAATTAAAAAACCATAAAAGTTGGTTACTAAAATTAATTTTTTACTTTACAAATGGGTTTAATATAAATGTTTAGAGACTACGTTAGTAAAATTCGTATGCTATTGTAATGTGTCGAAATTATTTATATTAGTTCTGTATGCTGAAAAAACAAGCCATGTTATACGACATTGCAGACTTTCTCTTTAATAAAATAGTTTTTTTTTTATTTTTTTTATTTTTTCTGCCATTAAATTCCACACAGAAAAATTAAACTTATATAGGTGATTCATTTCATGTGGGATTTTCTAATGCAGCTTCATTTTGACATGGAAAATTGAACGTCTTGCTGAACGTGACATTAGTCAATTATGAACTAAAATTTGCTGTATTTTTATATACACAGGTTGTCCAGAAACAAACGATAAATAATGAGCAAACCACGTAAATCCTGGGCTAAAACGGAGACGAAAATAGACGTGCCAAAATGTTGTACGACGACATTGTACGTGCACAATGTGGCAAAACTGCACCGACAAAGTCCGCACTTGCGCCCCACTTCCGGGTATTAGTTTATGTATATTTCTTCAGGTAAACATGGAACCATGTTTGTATTGCACGGAGTTTTAGCCTAGTCGTAATATGCATGTCAGAAATGTAGTTGTAAGCTAAATAAGATATTTGTGGAGTGCAAGAGGGGACTAATTACAGTACTATGTTGCCATATTTTGTATATAAATTGTCGCCACTAAACTTTTTATCTTTACATTTTCATTACCAATGTAGCCCAAGATTCGCATGACGTGCTTGTTATTTGTTTATTTAAGGACATTCTATATACTTAGCTATGAAAGGCAATCAAGGTAAGCGAAATTATATCTCCTGCTCTGCCACTTCCTAGTGTATTTTAACTATTCACCCCCTCTCCAATGTACATATGTATGAGTAAATGAGCTTTATATTAACTAACGGTAGTCAAGTGTATAAATAAATATATATATATATGTGTGTGTGTTGTGTGTGCGTTAAACAGCAGCATTGTATTTATTCACTATATGACAGGCTAAGAAATTCAACACGATTAATACAAAGTTAAAAAAAAGAAGTAGGCCAACCATCGATCTTAAATAGGCGATTATTGCTTTAACATCTTCTCCAAAATATTACACATTTTTTAATATTTTAATTCTTCATTTAACTCACCTGGTGTATTCCAAAATGCCACATTCAAGTACTCCTGCCCCTTCCTTTTTTGTGGATTAAGTTGCAGAAAATATTAAAAATCACATAATTAAAATATTGCTCGCAATATAACTTACCATGGCGTCAAGTTTATCTGTTCATACGAAGTACCTATGTATGTAATACATTTGCAAATTTCGTTGCCTGTAGTGTAACTTGTAAGGTCTACTTGGATATCTCGCAATATATACTTGTAGATTATTATTATCATTAATTATTATAACAGTATAGTTTACTAAATGATTTCGTTTTGTTTACTGTTGTTTATTGTTATATAAACTTGTAAGGTATACACGAGAGTAAAAACACTTGTATTTATTATGTTGGCACGGATTTACGTCTCGCCGAAGCTGATTTAATTAGATGCGGTTATAACTCAAGTTGACACAATTAAAAAGGAACTTGGAGAATAATCTCTAGAGACCTGGAAGACTCGCAGTTTTCGTTTGCGCACAAGCTTGACATTAAACAACCGTATGTTCATGTCACTTTAGCAATTCACCGTAGACTTAACTTGACACCTCCTAGAGTTTGCTCGGCCAACAATAAAGAAGCAACTAAATACAGATAATCTGCGAGCTGCCAATAAGCCGATGTTGTTTGCTTCAATAAACATATATTTTTTGAAGCTAACCTAAGCTCAGTGAACCGACCAATTTGTTCTGTCTCTAGGAACTCAAAACGGTCATAGTTAACGAACCATCTCAGTACACTGTAAACATTTCGGGAAAGTATTAACACCGAAATTAGGATGGCCGGAGATGAGAATAGTGCACGTGTTCTACAGAATGCAAGTTTAACGTGTTACCGCCACGCCACCTGGCTCAGGAAAGTAGAATATACCTATTTAAATTATATAATTTACTCTGAACAAATTCGGTGGTATTATTAGTCATATTCCCGAGGACATTTTCAAGTAGTTTGAGGAAGGAAAGCATATTTAATTAATTGTTTTGGTTTTAAAAGTATATAGATAATTTTCCACGATTACTGAGACAAATTAATAACCACGCAGACATTTTATAGCGTACGAAATTTTTTTTTTATTTTATTTCAATAAAGTTGAAATTAGAACTGTTTTGTTAGGGACACAGTAATTTTTATGTGTCCTTAAAAACGCATGAAAATAACAGGCAGGAACCATTATTATTAATTATTTAAACATGGAACGTGAGATTAAAATATGTAAAATTAACTGCTAAAAAATAATGAGCTACATAAATTGTCCAAATTCTTACTTGTGGTCAAATTATTAAGTAGGTTTAGCCTGTATTCGCATATATTTCTGTAAATTAATTTTACCAGTATTTATGGTATAGTTTCATTAATTTGTTTGAGTTTTTAATAATGGTATAGCTTGTTTTTGAGTTATAATAAAAATCTAAATGATAAGTTTTGTTAATTTTAGTTATGGAACCATAGACTTTTCGAATAGGAGCATAAATAAATCGTGATGATACATTTTTTATTACAAAAGCATTGCAAAAATCATACATCCGGTAACATTTTCGGAACTTTACAGATTTTTGTAACAGTTGTTACAAATTAAATCAAAATAGTTCATAATATAAGTGTGTGTACGTGTGTGTGTGTTTCTGTGAGTGCTTAAATTTCCAATGAATTTGTTGTATATTTAAAATTTGTTGTTGTAGTTCGAAAACATAGAAAGGGCCTAAAATTTAATAAATAGTACAAAAGTGGTTTTAACATGTAGATACGTAGCATGTACGGATGCACAAACAAGAGTTAAATTTCTGGCCGTTGCTTGTCTCTTGGTTTGAGAATGTCTTGCCTGTTGGAGGCCCTATTTGTTAATTCATATTTTGCGTTCGACTTATGTAGGCATCCAGAATTACCGACACAGCCATTTTGTCTTACGAAAGAAGCGACGATCAGTTAGACCTTTCTGCGTTCTGTTCACTCTCGACGGAAATAAGTTCCTGTACTTCAACTTTTGTCTTCTAATGACGTAACGTGTCTGTGTTAAGTGTTCTATATTTGACACTGTGCATCTTGAAACACAAAATAATTGCAACAGCGTTTACCAGTTAAAACATGTATGTTGAATGGCTAATTCGTCTCGCGGATACAGAACTAGAACTTTGCGCTTGTGTAAATTACCAGGATTTAATGGAAAGCACAAATAACACTGTGATGTCCTATACAATAAGTTTCTCGTCACAGGATTCTGTAAGATATTTTTTCGTTTGTTACCTTAACTATAGGCTATTTTTGTATGTACAATATTTTTTAATAAATAGATAAAAAATAATTCCAATGCCCCACGAGTTTACATGACTGTAGGCAATATTTATAGTACGCTACATTCTAAATAGACAAATTAAAAGTTTTTTCATGCAGGGAAAATTATTTATGGTAGCGGCAAACAGTGTAGAATGGAACAGCTGTCCAGAAAGGACGAGATCCATTTTCCGGCGTATTTTCAACTCGCCGTCAGTACGGATTCGGGATGAAGCGGCACAGTCGAGCTGACGTGTTCCCAGGATTGGATTGGTCGGCGGACCGCATCCCCGCTGATAGCGATACACTTGGCGGGGGTATTTTCGCTAGCGAGTGAGTGGATAACCCACACCCCCCCCCCCCCCCTCCACCGCGCTTGTTCTGTCGCAGCTCGGCTACTGCCGCAGGGAAAGGTATTCCTGTCGTTTATTTAAATGAAACGGGCGGTCGTTGCCTGGATTTCTCGTCCTGGATTCCTCCCCGCGACTCCCCTCATTTCGTTGGACGCCACTGACATGACCCCCTCTCCCTCCAACCACCCAACACGGCCAGAACTCTTCGAGGCCTGTGTCACAGCGATATCTCCATCTGTACGCTGGAGCGCCAGGGAAAAAATTCATTAGTATTTATTCGCTCCAGAACTTTATTTTTTTTTTTTTTTTTTTTTTTTTTTCAAATTTTTTATGTCGCATGAAGCATCGTTCAGAGAAAACAGAAAAAGTGAGTGGTCTATTATAGTTTACATAGTCATAT